>JAKZAP010000068.1:0-293120 GCA_023053575.1 Branchinecta lynchi
AACCCAAACTTAACTATTTATTAGTTATTATTGATTTTCCACACTTTTCTGACACTTCTTGTAGAATCACTCACGGCTTATTGCCGTTCTGCATAAGTCCGTGACATATCTTCCCTCTGAAGGAGGCGACTGCCTTATATTTGCTTTAAAAATTCATCACTTATAACAAGTTATAACTTAAAGTCTTCCTTCACTGTTTAACAGAACGACAACTTAAACTTTCAACTCCATTTTCTCTAATATTTACACGTATCCACTGAAACTCCCAGGTGATCGGACGGTGTCTTCCGTCCCGGTATCTTCCGTGGGACCTCTCTGGCTTCTTCTGGCCGCGGGGGAGTCTGTCCCCCTCTTCTCTCGGCCCAAAGAACAATATTTAGGTATTTCTGACCAACGGTGATAGCTTACGCAACCTTGGGTCGATCAACACAACTGAAGGGTCTGTCGGCGGCAACGGTATTGTAGGGATCGTTGCGTAGAATGGCCTTCTGCCAGCTACAGGGAGCAACCTCCATGGTCCAGGCGATGCGCTGAGCGACCTGCTCTGGGACCACGGTGGACTAGGACTTCTGGGTGTGTCCCTTGTCTGCACCACGAATAGGTTCCACGGTAGCTCCGGTGACTCGGTAATTTGCTTCCGGCGGGCAGCCGCCGCCCTCTCTCGCTCTACGACTCGATCTAGTGGAAGTAGCAGTAACGACTGCGGTCGAGTAACCGCCTGAGGCACGGCCTGTACTTGGTGTACCGGAAACGGCAAAAGGCGTCCGCCGTTTTGAGTACCTTGGGGTTGATTCAACCGCGAGAAAACTTGGGTTCCGCCCGAGCAAAAGCTCAAAGGGGGAATAACCCGTAGATTCTTGAGGAACCTCGCGGTATGCAAAAAGCACGAAGGGAAGCATTTTGTCCCACTTCTTTGGTTCTTCTATCGCAAATTTCCTCAACATCGAGACCACGGTACCGTTAAAACGCTCCACCAGCCCATCACATTGCGGATGGTAGGCTGCCGTTTTCAGTCCTTTAATCGACAGCTGCTCGTATAGCTGCTTCATACTCGCGGATATGAAGTTTGTGCCTCGGTCGGTAAGCAGCTTTTCAGGCAACCCCACCCGTGAGAAGATACTTATCATTGCCTCCGCTATCTTAGCACTCGTAGTAGAGCGCAGAGGCACTGCCTCTGGATAGCGAGTAGCGTAGTCACAAATGACAAGTATATATTGGTTTCCTGATGATGACTTGGGCAAAGGGCCAACAATGTCTGCCGCAACGAGCCGGAAGGGCACCGTCTCGACTGGCATCGGTATGAGGGGTGCTCTGTCGTTCCGTAGCACTCGTGCTGTTTTCTGACACACTTTGCACGACTTGCAATAGGCTTTTACCTCTTTGTTCATTCCAGGCCATATAAATCGATGTCGTATGCGAGCTAATGTGCGTCGGGCTCCCATGTGACCAGAGAAGGGTATATCGTGAGCTATGGCAATTGTTCGTTCCCGTAACTCTTTTGGTAAAACCAGAAGGTCACGGGATATGCCACATCTGTCAGTCAGTCTTCTATATAGCAGGTCTTTTCGTATCAAGTAACCGGAGTCTGGCTCAGTGACTTTGTTACGGTAACTGTCGAGCGTCGCATCTTTGAGCTGCAATTTCGAGCATAGGTCCGCGTTAACAGACTCTAATTCAACCACAGGCGCTGTGTCTGAAGCCTTGTGCTCTTTCTTAGCAGTCCTGCGATCCCGGCGAGACTTCCGCATTTTAAAGCTGCCAGCAAACAAGCTTTCATCCATATTTTTGAAATCCTCAAGCCAAGGCTGGGTCGACAAAGGCTTGTCAACTCCGGACACCTTGACACTTGGCCTGTTAGCTTTTATGTACAATGACCTCATAAGATGGTCAAAAATAGGAACATCTATTCCCAAAATAACGTCTTCTGGAAGGCTTTCAGCAACACAGAACTGGTTCCAGATTATCGATCCGTCTTCCAGTTCCAGTGACAAGCTCTTCACAGGGTAGTTCTTGGTATCACCATGAACTCCTAGAATTCGGACGAAGTCTTTAGCATCCGAACAGTCGCCCACAAGTCTCTTATGCACCATAGAGACTGTCGCACCACTGTCGAGCAAGACTGTCACGCTTTGGTCCTCTAAAGTTCCTGTTAAACAGAACTTCGAGTTTTTTGTATCCTTGGCAATCTTCACATGCTCCGCTTTTTTCGGGCACTTGTGTTCTTTGAACCAAGGACCTTTGCACTTAAAGCATTTACGCTGATTTCTCGACGCTTCATTTTCACTTTCTGTTTTCCGTGTATCTTCAGAAAGCTTTGAAGTACCGGACTCCTTAGAACCCCAACCTGGATTAACGGATTGTCTGGTACTGAATTGTGGCTTCCTGGCCAGCGCATATTTCTCGGCAGCCGAAGCCAGCTCGTTCAACCCGGCAAAATCGCCTTCCCTTAAATGGATTTGCAGATCTCGTGGTGCGGACTCAATGAACTGCTCCCGGATAATTTTATCTCGGGTCGTTTTGAGTTTTTCAACCAGCATGTTCAGGTTGGTGGTACTCAGAGTAGGGGCAGGGTCGTCCGCAATGTTTAGCCACTTCGAACCCAAGTCATTGAGGCGATGCAAATACTGAAGGTGAGATTCGCCTTCATACTTTTTGCACCGTCTGAACTTTGTTCTGTGTCCCTCCTCTGAAACGTTATAACGCTCCAGAATCCGTTGTTCTAACTCAGTGAAATTCGTTAGATCATTTGGTGAAAGGGTCGCGTAAGCTGCCTGTGCCTTACCTGTCAGGCACGGCCCAATACGTACAGACCAAGTGTTTTCCGGCCATTCATTAGCTCGAGCGGTTCGCTTAAAAATGGCCAGAAAATGCTCGATATTATCTGTGCGCTCGTCAAACTTTGTGAGCTGCGTAACATTCCCACGAGCCTTAAGTGCATTTACAGCTTGAAGCAATTGGTCAGTTTTGTCTTTGTCGAGCCTTTTCGCTTCAAGAAGTTCTTTTTCGAATTTCAACCTCTCCGTTTTCCAGAGTTCTTTTTCCTCTAGTCGGAGCTTGAGTTCGTGCTCTTTTTCAGACTGTCGCAACTGTTCTCTTTGGGCACGTTGCTGTTCAAGAGAAAGTAGCTGTTTTACCAGGTCTTCCATGGCAATCGCTTCGCTCTGTTGTCTGGTTAGAACCATGCGTTATCGGAAGCCTGCCAACAATTTTCAAAATTTCAATGAAAATTTTCTCGGCGGATTACCTCTAAACCCTACAAAGTTACCACTGTGAACTTTCGGGGAGGTCCGTTCAATCCGAGCAAAATTGTATACTCGAGAATTACCTGACGGCTAATTAATATTAAACAGTAGTCTACCAACCGTTACAATAAATTCAATTATAATTTTCCCGGCGGAGCACCCTCAAAGTTACCAACGTGAACTTTCGGGGAGGTCCTCCCAATCCAAGTAAAACAATCCTTTTGAATTTGACTCACGGCCGTTCAACTCAACTGCTTCTCGCAAAGAGACGTACAGGAGTGTACTCAAGTGAGAATTTTAATTTGCCGCGAAGCTAGGCTTCAGCAGACCAACGCCCAGAGGCGCTTAACACCAATCTGGGAATGGACAAGGGTCACTTTTTCAAGTAACTCCGTTATCCCACCGCTGTCACCATATGTGAAGATCAAGGGTCGCCGATTAAGGCAACACAACCTGACGTCACGGTGGAGCTCCCTAGCCTACTGGCGTCTCCGACGCCGTCCCGTTAGAGACTCCAAAATATCGGCCTAAGCCTCGAGGTACCTTGAAGTACCAAGGGTTACAAAACAAGGTATTTTATTACTTTGATTGATCACACCATATATACATTACTTCAATACTTTATACTCGCAACTAGTTAACTCGGTACAAATACCAGCGGAACACTATCGTTCCCATACACATTTTACTACTAAAGATAACTATTTCATAGTTATCTTTTCTAATATTATTCACTTTCTACTTTCTTGTGCATAATTTAATTTTAACCCAAACTTAACTATTTATTAGCTATTATTGATTTTCCACACTTTTCTGACACTTCTTGTAGAATCACTCACGGCTTATTGCCGTTCTGCATTAGTCCGTGACACAGACAGTCAGTCAAGACATACAGACAGACAGTCAGTCAAGACAGACAGACATACAGACAGTCAGCAAAGACAGACAGACAGACAGTAAGTCAGTCAGCAAAGACAGACAGAGAGACAGTAAGTCAGTCATTCATGACAGACATACAGATAGTCAGCCAAGACAGACAGACAGACAGACAGTCAGTCAAGACAGACAGACAGACAGTCAGTCAGTCAAGACAGACAGACAGACAGATAGTCAGTCAAGACAGACAGAGAGTCAGTCAAGACAGACAGACAGTCAGTCAAGACAGACATACAGACAGTCAGTCGAGACAGACAGACAGTCAGCCAAGACAGACAGACAGACAGTCAGTCAAGACAGTCAGACAGACAGACTGTCTGTCAAGACAGACAGACACTCAGTCAGCCAAGACAGACAGACGGTCAGACAGTCAGCCAAGACAGACAGACAGACAGTCAGCCAAGACAGATAGACAGACAGTCAGTCAAGACAGACAGACAGACAGTCAGTCAAGACAGACAGACAGTCAGTCAGTCAAGACAGACAGACAGACAGACAGCCAGTCAAGACAGACAGACAGACAATCAGTCAAGACAAACAGACAGACAGTCATTCATGACAGACAGACAGACAGTCAGTCAAGACAGACAGACAGACAGACAGTCAGTCAGTCAAGTCAGACAGACAATCAGTCAAGACAGACAAAAAGACAGTCAGTCGAGACAGACAGACAAACAGTCAGTCAAGAAAGACATACATACAGCCAGTCAAGACAGACAGGCAGACAGACAGTCAGTCAAGACATACAGACAGACAGTCAGTCAAGACAGACAGACATACAGACAGTCAGCAAAGACAGACAGACAGACAGACAGACAGTAAGTCATTCATTCATGACAGACATACAGATAGTCAGCCAAGACAGACAGACAGACAGACAGTCAGTCAAGACAGACAGACAGACAGACAGTCAGTCAAGACAGACAGACAGACAGATAGTCAGTCAAGACAGACAGAGAGTCAGTCAAGACAGACAGACAGTCAGTCAAGACAGACAGACAGTCAGTCAAGACAGACATACAGACAGTCAGTCGAGACAGACAGACAGTCAGCCAAAGACAGACAGACAGACAGTCAGTCAAGACAGTCAGACAGACAGACTGTCTGTCAAGACAGACAGACACTCAGTCAGCCAAGACAGACAGACGGTCAGACAGTCAGCCAAGACAGACAGACAGACAGTCAGCCAAGACAGATAGACAGACAGTCAGTCAAGACAGACAGACAGACAGTCAGTCAAGACAGACAGACAGTCAGTCAGTCAAGACAGACAGACAGACAGACAGTCAGTCAAGACAGACAGACAGACAATCAGTCAGTCAAGTCAGACAGACAATCAGTCAACACAGACAAAAAGACAGTCAGTCAAGAAAGACATACATACAGTCAGTCAAGACAGACAGACAGACAGACATTCAGTCAAGACATACAGACAGACAGTCAGTCAAGACAGACAGACATACAGACAGTCAGCAAAGACAGACAGACAGACAGACAGACAGTAAGTCAGTCATTCATGACAGACATACAGACAGTCAGCCAAGACAGACAGACAGACAGACAGTCAGTCAAGACAGACAGACAGACAGACAGTCAGTCAGTCAAGACAGACAGACAGACAGTCAGTCAAGACAGACAGACATTTAAGACAGAGAGAGTCAGTCAGTCAAGACAGACATACAGACAGTCAGTCGAGACAGACAGACAGACAGACAGTCAGCCAAGACAGACAGACAGACAGTCAGTCAAGACAGACAGACAGACAGTCAGTCAAGACAGACAGACAGGCAGTCAGTCAAGACAGACAGACAGACAGACACTCAGTCAGTCAAGACAGACAGACAGTCAGACAGTCAGACAAGACAGACAGACAGTCAGACAGTCAGCCAAGACAGACAGACAGACAGACAGACACTCAGTCACAAAAGCAACCTAGTGGGAAAACAAACCTTGTGAGAAAACAAACCTTGTGATAAAACCAACCTTATGGGGAAAGCAACCCTGCGGGAAAACCAACCTTGTGGGAAAACCAACCTTGTGGGAAAGCGAACCTTTTGGGAAAACCAACACAGTGGGAAAAAAACCTTGTGGGAAAACCAACCTTATGGGAAAACCGACCTTGGGGGAAAATAAACCTTGTGGGGAAACAAACCTAGTGGGAAAACAAACCTTGTGAGAAAAAAATCCTTGTGGGAAAACAAACCTTGTGGGGAAACAAACCTTGCGGGAAAACTAACCTTGTGGGAAAACAAACCGTGCGGGAAAACCAACCTTGTGGGAAAACCAACCTTGTGGGGAAAAAAAAGCTTGTGGGAAAACAAACCTTGTGGGAAAACCAACCTAGTGGGAAAAACAACCTAGTGGGAAAACAAACCTTGTGAGAAAACAAACCTTGTGGGAAAACCAACCTTATGGGGAAAGCAACCCTGCGGGAAAACCAACATTGTGGGAAAACCAACCTTGTGGGAAAGCGAACCTTTTGGGAAAAACCAACACAGTGGGAAAACAAACCTTGTGGGAAAACCAACCTTGCGGGAAAGCGAACCTTTTGGGAAAACCAACACAGTGGGAAAACAAACCTTGTGGGAAAACCAACCTTGCGGGAAAACCAACCTTGGGGGAAAACAAAGCTTGTGGGAAAACAAACCTTTTGGGAAAACAAACCTTGTGGGAAAACAAACCTTGTGGGAAAACAAACCTTGTGGGGAAACAAACCTTGTGGGAAAACTAACCTTGTGGGAAAACAAACCTTGCGGGAAAACTAACCTTGTGGGAAAACAAACCCTGCGGGAAAACCAACCTTGTGGGAAAACCAACCTTGTGGGGAAACAAACCTTTCGGGAAAACCAACCTTGTGGGAAAACAAACCTTGTGGGAAAACAAACCTTGTGGGAAAACAAACCTTGTGAGAAAACAAACCTTGTGGGGAAACAAACCTTGTGGGAAAACCAACCATGCGGGAAAGCGAACCTTTTGGGAAAACCAACACAGTGGGAAAACAAACCTTGTGGGAAAACCAACCTTGCGCAAACCTTTCGGGAAAACCAACCTTGTGGGAAAACAAACCTTGTGGGAAAACAAACCTTGTGGGAAAACAAACCTTGTGAGAAAACAAACCTTGTGGGGAAACAAACCTTGTGGGAAAACCAACCTTGCGGGAAAGCGAACCTTTTGGGAAAACCAACACAGTGGGAAAACAAACCTTGTGGGAAAACCAACCTTGCGGGAAAACCAACCTTGGGGGAAAACAAAGCTTGTGGGAAAACAAACCTTGTGGGAAAACCAACCTAGTGGGAAAAACAACCTAGTGGGAAAACAAACCTTGTGAGAAAACAAACCTTGTGGGGAAACAAGCCTTTCTGGAAAACCAACCTTGTGGGAAAACAAACCTAGTGGGAAAACAAACCTTGTGGGAAAACAAACCTTGTGGGAAAACAAACCTTGTGGGAAAACCAACCTTGCGGGAAAGCGAACCTTTTGGGAAAACCAACACAGTGGGAAAACAAACCTTGTGGGAAAACCAACCTTGCGGGAAAACCAACCTTGGGGGAAAACAAAGCTTGTGGGAAAACAAACCTTTTGGAAAAACAAACCTTGTGGGAAAACAAACCTTGTGGGAAAACAAACCTTGTGGGGAAACAAACCTTGTGGGAAAACTAACCTTGTGGGAAAACAAACCTTGCGGGAAAACTAACCTTGTGGGAAAACAAACCCTGCGGGAAAACCAACCTTGTGGGAAAACCAACCTTGTGGGGAAACAAACCTTTCGGGAAAACCAACCTTGTGGGAAAACAAACCTTGTGGGAAAACAAACCTTGTGGGAAAACAAACCTTGTGAGAAAACAAACCTTGTGGGGAAACAAACCTTGTGGGAAAACCAACCATGCGGGAAAGCGAACCTTTTGGGAAAACCAACACAGTGGGAAAACAAACCTTGTGGGAAAACCAACCTTGCGCAAACCTTTCGGGAAAACCAACCTTGTGGGAAAACAAACCTTGTGGGAAAACAAACCTTGTGGGAAAACAAACCTTGTGAGAAAACAAACCTTGTGGGGAAACAAACCTCGTGGGAAAACCAACCTTGCGGGAAAGCGAACCTTTTGGGAAAACCAACACAGTGGGAAAACAAACCTTGTGGGAAAACCAACCTTGCGGGAAAACCAACCTTGGGGGAAAACAAAGCTTGTGGGAAAACAAACCTTGTGGGAAAACCAACCTAGTGGGAAAAACAACCTAGTGGGAAAACAAACCTTGTGAGAAAACAAACCTTGTGGGGAAACAAGCCTTTCTGGAAAACCAACCTTGTGGGAAAACAAACCTAGTGGGAAAACAAACCTTGTGGGAAAACAAACCTTGTGGGAAAACAAACCTTGTGGGAAAACCAACCTTGCGGGAAAACCAACCTTGTGGGAAAACAAACCTTATGGGAAAACAAACCTCGTGGGGAAACAAACCTTGTGGGAAAACCAACCTTGCGGGAAAGCGAACCTTTTGGGAAAACCAACACAGTGGGAAAACAAACCTTGTGGGAAAACCAACCTTCAGGGAAAACCAACCTTGGGGGAAAACAAAGCTTGTGGGAAAACAAACCTTGTGGAAAAACCAACCTAGTGGGAAAAACAACCTAGTGGGAAAACAAACCTTGTGAGAAAACAAACCTTGTGGGAAAACCAACCTTATGGGGAAAGCAACCCTGCGGGAAAACCAACCTTGTGGGAAAACCAACCTTGTGGGAAAGCGAACCTTTTGGGAAAACCAACACAGTGGGAAAACAAACCTTGTGGGAAAACCAACCTTGCGGGAAACCAACCTTCGGGGAAAACAAACCTTGCGGGAAAACCAACCTTGGGGGAAAACAAACCTTGTGGGAAAACAAACCTTGTGGGGAAACAAACCTAGTGGGAAAACAATCCTTGTGGGAAAACCAACCTTGCGGGAAAGCGAACCTTTTGGGAAAACCAACACAGTGGGAAAACAAACCTTGTGAGAAAACAATCCTTGTGGGAAAACAAACCTTGTGGGGAAACAAACCTTGTGGGGAAACAAACCTTGTGGGAAAACTAACCTTGTGGGAAAACAAACCTTGCGGGAAAACTAACCTTGTGGGAAAACAAACCCTGCGGGAAAACCAACCTTGTGGGAAAACCAACCTTGTGGGGAAACAAACCTTTCGGGAAAACCAACCTTGTGGGAAAACAAACCTTGTGGGAAAACAAACCTTATGGGGAAAGCAACCTTGCGGGAAAACCAACCTTGGGGGAAAACAAAGCTTGTGGGAAAACAAACCTTGTGGGAAAACCAACCTAGTGGGAAAAACAACCTAGTGGGAAAACAAACCTTGTGAGAAAACAAACCTTGTGGGGAAACAAGCCTTTCTGGAAAACCAACCTTGTGGGAAAACAAACCTAGTGGGAAAACAAACCTTGTGGGAAAACAAACCTTGTGGGAAAACAAACCTTGTGGGAAAACCAACCTTGCGGGAAAGCGAACCTTTTGGGAAAACCAACACAGTGGGAAAACAAACCTTGTGGGAAAACCAACCTTGCGGGAAAACCAACCTTGGGGGAAAACAAAGCTTGTGGGAAAACAAACCTTTTGGAAAAACAAACCTTGTGGGAAAACAAACCTTGTGGGAAAACAAACCTTGTGGGGAAACAAACCTTGTGGGAAAACTAACCTTGTGGGAAAACAAACCTTGCGGGAAAACTAACCTTGTGGGAAAACAAACCCTGCGGGAAAACCAACCTTGTGGGAAAACCAACCTTGTGGGGAAACAAACCTTTCGGGAAAACCAACCTTGTGGGAAAACAAACCTTGTGGGAAAACAAACCTTGTGGGAAAACAAACCTTGTGAGAAAACAAACCTTGTGGGGAAACAAACCTTGTGGGAAAACCAACCATGCGGGAAAGCGAACCTTTTGGGAAAACCAACACAGTGGGAAAACAAACCTTGTGGGAAAACCAACCTTGCGCAAACCTTTCGGGAAAACCAACCTTGTGGGAAAACAAACCTTGTGGGAAAACAAACCTTGTGGGAAAACAAACCTTGTGAGAAAACAAACCTTGTGGGGAAACAAACCTCGTGGGAAAACCAACCTTGCGGGAAAGCGAACCTTTTGGGAAAACCAACACAGTGGGAAAACAAACCTTGTGGGAAAACCAACCTTGCGGGAAAACCAACCTTGGGGGAAAACAAAGCTTGTGGGAAAACAAACCTTGTGGGAAAACCAACCTAGTGGGAAAAACAACCTAGTGGGAAAACAAACCTTGTGAGAAAACAAACCTTGTGGGGAAACAAGCCTTTCTGGAAAACCAACCTTGTGGGAAAACAAACCTAGTGGGAAAACAAACCTTGTGGGAAAACAAACCTTGTGGGAAAACAAACCTTGTGGGAAAACCAACCTTGCGGGAAAACCAACCTTGTGGGAAAACAAACCTTATGGGAAAACAAACCTCGTGGGGAAACAAACCTTGTGGGAAAACCAACCTTGCGGGAAAGCGAACCTTTTGGGAAAACCAACACAGTGGGAAAACAAACCTTGTGGGAAAACCAACCTTCAGGGAAAACCAACCTTGGGGGAAAACAAAGCTTGTGGGAAAACAAACCTTGTGGAAAAACCAACCTAGTGGGAAAAACAACCTAGTGGGAAAACAAACCTTGTGAGAAAACAAACCTTGTGGGAAAACCAACCTTATGGGGAAAGCAACCCTGCGGGAAAACCAACCTTGTGGGAAAACCAACCTTGTGGGAAAGCGAACCTTTTGGGAAAACCAACACAGTGGGAAAACAAACCTTGTGGGAAAACCAACCTTGCGGGAAACCAACCTTCGGGGAAAACAAACCTTGCGGGAAAACCAACCTTGGGGGAAAACAAACCTTGTGGGAAAACAAACCTTGTGGGGAAACAAACCTAGTGGGAAAACAATCCTTGTGGGAAAACCAACCTTGCGGGAAAGCGAACCTTTTGGGAAAACCAACACAGTGGGAAAACAAACCTTGTGAGAAAACAATCCTTGTGGGAAAACAAACCTTGTGGGGAAACAAACCTTGTGGGGAAACAAACCTTGTGGGAAAACTAACCTTGTGGGAAAACAAACCTTGCGGGAAAACTAACCTTGTGGGAAAACAAACCCTGCGGGAAAACCAACCTTGTGGGAAAACCAACCTTGTGGGGAAACAAACCTTTCGGGAAAACCAACCTTGTGGGAAAACAAACCTTGTGGGAAAACAAACCTTATGGGGAAAGCAACCTTGCGGGAAAACCATCCTTGTGGGAAAACAAACCTTGTGGGAAAACAAACCCTGTGGGAAAACAAACCTTGTGGGAAAACAAACCTTATGGGAAAACAAACCTTGTGGGGAAACAAACCTTGTGGGAAAACCAACCTTGCGGGAAAGCGAACCTTTTGGGAAAACCAAAACAGTGGGAAAACAAACCTTGTGGGAAAACCAACGTTGCGGGAAAACCAACCTTGGGTGAAAACAAACCTTGTGGGATAACAAACCTTGTGGGAAAACAAACCTTCTGGGGAAAGCAACCCTGCGGGAAAACCAACCTTGTGGGAAAACCAACCTTGTGGGAATGCGAACCTTTTGGGAAAACCAACACAGTGGGAAAACAAACCTTGTGGGAAAACCAACCTTGCGGGAAAACCAACCTTGTGGAAAAACAAACCTTGTGGGAAAACAAACCTTGTGGGAAAACAAACCTTGTGGGAAAACAAACCTTATGGGAAAACAAACCTTGTGGGGAAACAAACCTTGTGGGAAAACCAACCTGGCGCGAAAGCGAACCTTTTGGGAAAACCAACACAGTGGGAAAACCAACCTTACGGGAAAACCAACCTTGTGGGAAAACAAACCTTATGGGAAAACAAACCTTGTGGGGAAACAAACCTTGTGGGAAAACCAACCTTGCGGGAAAGCGAACCTTTTGGGAAAACCAACACAGTGGGAAAACAAACCTTGTGGGGAAACAAACCTTGTGGGGAAACAAACCTTGTGGGGAAACAAACCTTGTGGGAAAACTAACCTTGTGGGAAAACAAACCTTGCGGGAAAACAAACCTTGTGGGGAAACAAACCTTATGGGGAAAGCAACCCTGCGGGAAAACCAACCTTGTGGGAAAACCAACCTTGTGGGAAAGCGAACCTTTTGGGAAAACCAACACAGTGGGAAAACAAACCTTGTTTGAAAACCAACCTTGCGGGAAACCAACCTTCGGGGAAAACAAACCTTGCGGGAAAACCAACCTTGGGGGAAAACAAACCTTGTGGGAAAACAAACCTTGTCTGGAAACAAACCTAGTGGGAAAACAATCCTTGTGGGAAAACCAACCTTGCGGGAAAGCGAACCTTTTGGGAAAACCAACACAGTGGGAAAACAAACCTTGTGAGAAAACAATCCTTGTGGGAAAACAAACCTTGTGGGGAAACAAACCTTGTGGGGAAACAAACCTTGTGGGAAAACTAACCTTGTGGGAAAACAAACCTTGCGGGAAAACTAACCTTGTGGGAAAACAAACCCTGCGGGAAAACCAACCTTGTGGGAAAACCAACCTTGTGGGGAAACAAACCTTTCGGGAAAACCAACCTTGTGGGAAAACAAACCTTGTGGGAAAACAAACCTTGTGGGAAAACAAACCTTATGGGGAAAGCAACCTTGCGGGAAAACCATCCTTGTGGGAAAACAAACCTTGTGGGAAAACAAACCCTGTGGGAAAACAAACCTTGTGGGAAAACAAACCTTATGGGAAAACAAACCTTGTGGGGAAACAAACCTTGTGGGAAAACCAACCTTGCGGGAAAGCGAACCTTTTGGGAAAACCAAAACAGTGGGAAAACAAACCTTGTGGGAAAACCAACGTTGCGGGAAAACCAACCTTGGGTGAAAACAAACCTTGTGGGATAAAAAACCTTGTGGGAAAACAAACCTTATGGGGAAAGCAACCCTGCGGGAAAACCAACCTTGTGGGAAAACCAACCTTGTGGGAAAGCGAACCTTTTGGGAAAACCAACACAGTGGGAAAACAAACCTTGTGGGAAAACCAACCTTGCGGGAAAACCAACCTTGTGGAAAAACAAACCTTGTGGGAAAACAAACCTTGTGGGAAAACAAACCTTGTGGGAAAACAAACCTTATGGGAAAACAAACCTTGTGGGGAAACAAACCTTGTGGGAAAACCAACCTTGCGCGAAAGCGAACCTTTTGGGAAAACCAACACAGTGGGAAAACCAACCTTGCGGGAAAACCAACCTTGTGGGAAAACAAACCTTATGGGAAAACAAACCTTGTGGGGAAACAAACCTTGTGGGAAAACCAACCTTGCGGGAAAGCGAACCTTTTGGGAAAACCAACACAGTGGGAAAACAAACCTTGTGGGAAAACCAACCTTCAGGGAAAACCAACCTTGGGGGAAAACAAAGCTTGTGGGAAAACAAACCTTGTGGAAAAACCAACCTAGTGGGAAAAACAACCTAGTGGGAAAACAAACCTTGTGAGAAAACAAACCTTGTGGGAAAACCAACCTTATGGGGAAAGCAACCCTGCGGGAAAACCAACCTTGTGGGAAAGCGAACCTTTTGGGAAAACCAACACAGTGGGAAAACAAACCTTGTGGGAAAACCAACCTTGCGGGAAACCAACCTTCGGGGAAAACAAACCTTGCGGGAAAACCAACCTTGGGGGAAAACAAACCTTGTGGGAAAACAAACCTTGTGGGGAAACAAACCTAGTGGGAAAACAATCCTTGTGGGAAAACCAACCTTGCGGGAAAGCGAACCTTTTGGGAAAACCAACACAGTGGGAAAACAAACCTTGTGAGAAAACAATCCTTGTGGGAAAACAAACCTTGTGGGGAAACAAACCTTGTGGGGAAACAAACCTTGTGGGAAAACTAACCTTGTGGGAAAACAAACCTTGCGGGAAAACTAACCTTGTGGGAAAACAAACCCTGCGGGAAAATCAACCTTGTGGGAAAACCAACCTTGTGGGGAAACAAAACTTTCGGGAAAACCAACCTTGTGGGAAAACAAACCTTGTGGGAAAACAAACCTTGTGGGAAAACAAACCTTATGGGGAAAGCAACCTTGCGGGAAAACCATCCTTGTGGGAAAACAAACCTTGTGGGAAAACAAACCTTGTGGGAAAACAAACCTTGTGGGAAAACAAACCTTATGGGAAAACAAACCTTGTGGGGAAACAAACCTTGTGGGAAAACCAACCTTGCGGGAAAGCGAACCTTTTGGGAAAACCAAAACAGTGGGAAAACAAACCTTGTGGGAAAACCAACCTTGCGGGAAAACCAACCTTGGGTGAAAACAAACCTTGTGGGATAACAAACCTTGTGGGAAAACAAACCTTATGGGGAAAGCAACCCTGCGGGAAAACCAACCTTGTGGGAAAACCAACCTTGTGGGAAAGCGAACCTTTTGGGAAAACCAACACAGTGGGAAAACAAACCTTGTGGGAAAACCAACCTTGCGGGAAAACCAACCTTGTGGAAAAACAAACCTTGTGGGAAAACAAACCTTGTGGGAAAACAAACCTTGTGGGAAAACAAACCTTATGGGAAAACTAACCTTGTGGGGAAACAAACCTTGTGGGAAAACCAACCTTGCGCGAAAGCGAACCTTTTGGGAAAACCAACACAGTGGGAAAACAAACCTTGTGGGAAAACCAACCTTCAGGGGAAACCAACCTTGGGGGAAAACAAAGCTTGTGGGAAAACAAACCTTGTGGGAAAACCAACCTTGCGGGAAAGCGAACCTTTTGGGAAAACCAACACAGTGGGAAAACAAACCTTGTGGGAAAACCAACCTTATGGGCAAAGCAACCCTGCGGGAAAACCAACCTTGTGGGAAAACAAACCTTGTGGGAAAGCGAACCTTTTGGGAAAACCAACACAGTGGGAAAACAAACCTTGTGGGAAAACCAACCTTGCGGGAAAACCAACCTTCGGGGAAAACCAACCTTGCGGGAAAACCAACCTTGGGGGAAAACAAACCTTGTGGGAAAACAAACCTTGTGGGGAAACAAACCTAGTGGGAAAACAATCCTTGTGGGAAAACCAACCTTGCGGGAAAGCGAACCTTTTGGGAAAACCAACACAGTGGGAAAACAAACCTTGTGAAAAAACAATCATTGTGGGAAAACAAACCTTGTGGGGAAACAAACCTTGTGGGGAAACAAACCTTGTGGGAAAACTAACCTTGTGGGAAAACAAACCTTGCGGGAAAACTAACCTTGTGCGAAAACAAACCCTGCGGGAAAACCAACCTTGTGGGAAAACCAACCTTGTGGGGAAACAAACCTTTCGGGAAAACCAACCTTGTGGGAAAAAAAACCTTGTGGGAAAACAAACCTTGTGGGAAAACAAACCTTATGGGGAAAGCAACCTTGCGGGAAAACCAACCTTGTGGGAAAACAAACCTTGTGGGAAAACAAACCTTGTGGGAAAACAAACCTTGTGGGAAAACAAACCTTATGGGAAAACAAACCTTGTGGGGAAACAAACCTTGTGGGAAAACCAACCTTGCGGGAAAGCGAACCTTTTGGGAAAACCAAAACAGTGGGAAAACAAACCTTGTGGGAAAACAAACCTTATGGGGAAAGCAACCTTGCGGGAAAACCATCCTTGTGGGAAAACAAACCTTGTGGGAAAACAAACCTTGTGGGAAAACAAACCTTGTGGGAAAACAAACCTTATGGGAAAACAAACCTTGTGGGGAAACAAACCTTGTGGGAAAACCAACCTTGCGGGAAAGCGAACCTTTTGGGAAAACCAAAACAGTGGGAAAACAAACCTTGTGGGAAAACCAACCTTGCGGGAAAACCAACCTTGGGTGAAAACAAACCTTGTGGGATAACAAACCTTGTGGGAAAACAAACCTTATGGGGAAAGCAACCCTGCGAGAAAACCAACCTTGTGGGAAAACCAACCTTGTGGGAAAGCGAACCTTTTGGGAAAACCAACACAGTGGGAAAACAAACCTTGTGGGAAAACCAACCTTGCGGGAAAACCAACCTTGTGGAAAAACAAACCTTGTGGGAAAACAAACCTTGTGGGAAAACAAACCTTGTGGGAAAACAAACCTTATGGGAAAACAAACCTTGTGGGGAAACAAACCTTGTGGGAAAACCAACCTTGCGCGAAAGCGAACCTTTTGGGAAAACCAACACAGTGGGAAAACAAACCTTGTGGGAAAACCAACCTTCAGGGGAAACCAACCTTGGGGGAAAACAAAGCTTGTGGGAAACAAACCTTGTGGGAAAACCAACCTTGCGGGAAAGCGAACCTTTTGGGAAAACCAACACAGTGGGAAAACAAACCTTGTGGGAAAACCAACCTTCAGGGAAAACCAACCTTGGGGGAAAACAAAGCTTGTGGGAAAACAAACCTTGTGGGAAAACCAACCTTGCGGGAAAGCGAACCTTTTGGGAAAACCAAAACAGTGGGAAAACAAACCTTGTGGGAAAACCAACCTTGCGGGAAAACCAACCTTGGGTGAAAACAAACCTTGTGGGATAACAAACCTTGTGGGAAAACAAACCTTATGGGGAAAGCAACCCTGCGGGAAAACCAACCTTGTGGGAAAACCAACCTTGTGGGAAAGCGAACCTTTTGGGAAAACCAACACAGTGGGAAAACAAACCTTGTGGGAAAACCAACCTTGCGGGAAAACCAACCTTGTGGAAAAACAAACCTTGTGGGAAAACAAACCTTGTGGGAAAACAAACCTTGTGGGAAAACAAACCTTATGGGAAAACAAACCTTGTGGGGAAACAAACCTTGTGGGAAAACCAACCTTGCGCGAAAGCGAACCTTTTGGGAAAACCAACACAGTGGGAAAACAAACCTTGTGGGAAAACCAACCTTCAGGGGAAACCAACCTTGGGGGAAAACAAAGCTTGTGGGAAAACAAACCTTGTGGGAAAACCAACCTTGCGGGAAAGCGAACCTTTTGGGAAAACCAACACAGTGGGAAAACAAACCTTGTGGGAAAACCAACCTTATGGGCAAAGCAACCCTGCGGGAAAACCAACCTTGTGGGAAAACAAACCTTGTGGGAAAGCGAACCTTTTGGGAAAACCAACACAGTGGGAAAACAAACCTTGTGGGAAAACCAACCTTGCGGGAAAACCAACCTTCGGGGAAAACCAACCTTGCGGGAAAACCAACCTTGGGGGAAAACAAACCTTGTGGGAAAACAAACCTTGTGGGGAAACAAACCTAGTGGGAAAACAATCCTTGTGGGAAAACCAACCTTGCGGGAAAGCGAACCTTTTGGGAAAACCAACACAGTGGGAAAACAAACCTTGTGAAAAAACAATCATTGTGGGAAAACAAACCTTGTGGGGAAACAAACCTTGTGGGAAAACAAACCTTGTGGGAAAACAAACCTTATGGGAAAACAAACCTTGTGGGGAAACAAACCTTGTGGGAAAACCAACCTTGCGCGAAAGCGAACCTTTTGGGAAAACCAACACAGTGGGAAAACCAACCTTGCGGGAAAACCAACCTTGTGGGAAAACAAACCTTATGGGAAAACAAACCTTGTGGGGAAACAAACCTTGTGGGAAAACCAACCTTGCGGGAAAGCGAACCTTTTGGGAAAACCAACACAGTGGGAAAACAAACCTTGTGGGGAAACAAACCTTGTGGGGAAACAAACCTTGTGGGGAAACAAACCTTGTGGGGAAACAAACCTTGTGGGAAAACTAACCTTGTGGGAAAACAAACCTTGCGGGAAAACAAACCTTGTGGGGAAACAAACCTTATGGGGAAAGCAACCCTGCGGGAAAACCAACCTTGTGGGAAAACCAACCTTGTGGGAAAGCGAACCTTTTGGGAAAACCAACACAGTGGGAAAACAAACCTTGTTTGAAAACCAACCTTGCGGGAAACCAACCTTCGGGGAAAACAAACCTTGCGGGAAAACCAACCTTGGGGGAAAACAAACCTTGTGGGAAAACAAACCTTGTGGGGAAACAAACCTAGTGGGAAAACAATCCTTGTGGGAAAACCAACCTTGCGGGAAAGCGAACCTTTTGGGAAAACCAACACAGTGGGAAAACAAACCTTGTGAGAAAACAATCCTTGTGGGAAAACAAACCTTGTGGGGAAACAAACCTTGTGGGGAAACAAACCTTGTGGGAAAACTAACCTTGTGGGAAAACAAACCTTGCGGGAAAACAAACCTTGTGGGGAAACAAACCTTATGGGGAAAGCAACCCTGCGGGAAAACCAACCTTGTGGGAAAACCAACCTTGTGGGAAAGCGAACCTTTTGGGAAAACCAACACAGTGGGAAAACAAACCTTGTTTGAAAACCAACCTTGCGGGAAACCAACCTTCGGGGAAAACAAACCTTGCGGGAAAACCAACCTTGGGGGAAAACAAACCTTGTGGGAAAACAAACCTTGTGGGAAAACAAACCTTGCGGGAAAACTAACCTTGTGGGAAAACAAACCCTGCGGGAAAACCAACCTTGTGGGAAAACCAACCTTGTGGGGAAACAAACCTTTCGGGAAAACCAACCTTGTGGGAAAACAAACCTTGTGGGAAAACAAACCTTGTGGGAAAACAAACCTTATGGGGAAAGCAACCTTGCGGGAAAACCATCCTTGTGGGAAAACAAACCTTGTGGGAAAACAAACCCTGTGGGAAAACAAACCTTGTGGGAAAACAAACCTTATGGGAAAACAAACCTTGTGGGGAAACAAACCTTGTGGGAAAACCAACCTTGCGGGAAAGCGAACCTTTTGGGAAAACCAAAACAGTGGGAAAACAAACCTTGTGGGAAAACCAACGTTGCGGGAAAACCAACCTTGGGTGAAAACAAACCTTGTGGGATAACAAACCTTGTGGGAAAACAAACCTTATGGGGAAAGCAACCCTGCGGGAAAACCAACCTTGTGGGAAAACCAACCTTGTGGGAAAGCGAACCTTTTGGGAAAACCAACACAGTGGGAAAACAAACCTTGTGGGAAAACCAACCTTGCGGGAAAACCAACCTTGTGGAAAAACAAACCTTGTGGGAAAACAAACCTTGTGGGAAAACAAACCTTGTGGGAAAACAAACCTTATGGGAAAACAAACCTTGTGGGGAAACAAACCTTGTGGGAAAACCAACCTTGCGCGAAAGCGAACCTTTTGGGAAAACCAACACAGTGGGAAAACCAACCTTGCGGGAAAACCAACCTTGTGGGAAAACAAACCTTATGGGAAAACAAACCTTGTGGGGAAACAAACCTTGTGGGAAAACCAACCTTGCGGGAAAGCGAACCTTTTGGGAAAACCAACACAGTGGGAAAACAAACCTTGTGGGAAAACCAACCTTCAGGGAAAACCAACCTTGGGAGAAAACAAAGCTTGTGGGAAAACAAACCTTGTGGAAAAACCAACCTAGTGGGAAAAACAACCTAGTGGGAAAACAAACCTTGTGAGAAAACAAACCTTGTGGGAAAACCAACCTTATGGGGAAAGCAACCCTGCGGGAAAACCAACCTTGTGGGAAAGCGAACCTTTTGGGAAAACCAACGCAGTGGGAAAACAAACCTTGTGGGAAAACCAACCTTGCGGGAAACCAACCTTCGGGGAAAACAAACCTTGCGGGAAAACCAACCTTGGGGGAAAACAAACCTTGTGGGAAAACAAACCTTGTGGGGAAACAAACCTAGTGGGAAAACAATCCTTGTGGGAAAACCAACCTTATGGGGAAAGCAACCCTGCGGGAAAACCAACCTTGTGGGAAAGCGAACCTTTTGGGAAAACCAACACAGTGGGAAAACAAACCTTGTTTGAAAACCAACCTTGCGGGAAACCAACCTTCGGGGAAAACAAACCTTGCGGGAAAACCAACCTTGGGGGAAAACAAACCTTGTGGGAAAACAAACCTTGTGGGGAAACAAACCTAGTGGGAAAACAAACCTTGTGGGAAAACCAACCTTGCGGGAAACCAACCTTCGGGGAAAACAAACCTTGCGGGAAAACCAACCTTGGGGGAAAACAAACCTTGTGGGAAAACAAACCTTGTGGGAAAACAAACCTTGTGGGAAAACAAACCTTATGGGAAAACAAACCTTGTGGGGAAACAAACCTTGTGGGAAAACCAACCTTGCGCGAAAGCGAACCTTTTGGGAAAACCAACACAGTGGGAAAACTAACCTTGCGGGAAAACCAACCTTGTGGGAAAACAAACCTTATGGGAAAACAAACCTTGTGGGGAAACAAACCTTGTGGGAAAACCAACCTTGCGGGAAAGCGAACCTTTTGGGAAAACCAACACAGTGGGAAAACAAACCTTGTGGGGAAACAAACCTTGTGGGGAAACAAACCTTGTGGGGAAACAAACCTTGTGGGAAAACTAACCTTGTGGGAAAACAAACCTTGCGGGAAAACAAACCTTGTGGGGAAACAAACCTTATGGGGAAAGCAACCCTGCGGGAAAACCAACCTTGTGGGAAAACCAACCTTGTGGGAAAACGAACCTTTTGGGAAAACCAACACAGTGGGAAAACAAACCTTGTTTGAAAACCAACCTTGCGGGAAACCAACCTTCGGGGAAAACAAACCTTGCGGGAAAACCAACCTTGGGGGAAAACAAACCTTGTGGGAAAACAAACCTTGTGGGGAAACAAACCTAGTGGGAAAACAATCCTTGTGGGAAAACCAACCTTGCGGGAAAGCGAACCTTTTGGGAAAACCAACACAGTGGGAAAACAAACCTTGTGAGAAAACAATCCTTGTGGGAAAACAAACCTTGTGGGGAAACAAACCTTGTGGGGAAACAAACCTTGTGGGAAAACTAACCTTGTGGGAAAACAAACCTTGCGGGAAAACTAACCTTGTGGGAAAACAAACCCTGCGGGAAAACCAACCTTGTGGGAAAACCAACCTTGTGGGGAAACAAACCTTTCGGGAAAACCAACCTTGTGGGAAAACAAACCTTGTGGGAAAACAAACCTTGTGGGAAAACAAACCTTATGGGGAAAGCAACCTTGCGGGAAAACCATCCTTGTGGGAAAACAAACCTTGTGGGAAAACAAACCCTTTGGGAAAACAAACCTTGTGGGAAAACAAACCTTATGGGAAAACAAACCTTGTGGGGAAACAAACCTTGTGGGAAAACCAACCTTGCGGGAAAGCGAACCTTTTGGGAAAACCAAAACAGTGGGAAAACAAACCTTGTGGGAAAACCAACGTTGCGGGAAAACCAACCTTGGGTGAAAACAAACCTTATGGGATAACAAACCTTGTGGGAAAACAAACCTTATGGGGAAAGCAACCCTGCGGGAAAACCAACCTTGTGGGAAAACCAACCTTGTGGGAAAGCGAACCTTTTGGGAAAACCAACACAGTGGGAAAACAAACCTTGTGGGAAAACCAACCTTGCGGGAAAACCAACCTTGTGGAAAAACAAACCTTGTGGGAAAACAAACCTTGTGGGAAAACAAACCTTGTGGGAAAACAAACCTTATGGGAAAACAAACCTTGTGGGGAAACAAACCTTGTGGGAAAACCAACCTTGCGCGAAAGCGAACCTTTTGGGAAAACCAACACAGTGGGAAAACCAACCTTGCGGGAAAACCAACCTTGTGGGAAAACAAACCTTATGGGAAAACAAACCTTGTGGAGAAACAAACCTTGTGGGAAAACCAACCTTGCGGGAAAGCGAACCTTTTGGGAAAACCAACACAGTGGGAAAACAAACCTTGTGGGAAAACCAACCTTCAGGGAAAACCAACCTTGGGGGAAAACAAAGCTTGTGGGAAAACAAACCTTGTGGAAAAACCAACCTAGTGGGAAAAACAACCTAGTGGGAAAACAAACCTTGTGAGAAAACAAACCTTGTGGGAAAACCAACCTTATGGGGAAAGCAACCCTGCGGGAAAACCAACCTTGTGGGAAAGCGAACCTTTTGGGAAAACCAACACAGTGGGAAAACAAACCTTGTGGGAAAACCAACCTTGCGGGAAACCAACCTTCGGGGAAAACAAACCTTGCGGGAAAACCAACCTTGGGGGAAAACAAACCTTGTGGGAAAACAAACCTTGTGGGGAAACAAACCTAGTGGGAAAACAATCCTTGTGGGAAAACCAACCTTGCGGGAAAGCGAACCTTTTGGGAAAACCAACACAGTGGGAAAACAAACCTTGTGAGAAAACAATCCTTGTGGGAAAACAAACCTTGTGGGGAAACAAACCTTGTGGGGAAACAAACCTTGTGGGAAAACTAACCTTGTGGGAAAACAAACCTTGCGGGAAAACTAACCTTGTGGGAAAACAAACCCTGCGGGAAAACCAACCTTGTGGGAAAACCAACCTTGTGGGGAAACAAACCTTTCGGGAAAACCAACCTTGTGGGAAAACAAACCTTGTGGGAAAACAAACCTTGTGGGAAAACAAACCTTATGGGGAAAGCAACCTTGCGGGAAAACCATCCTTGTGGGAAAACAAACCTTGTGGGAAAACAAACCTTGTGGGAAAACAAACCTTGTGGGAAAACAAACCTTATGGGAAAACAAACCTTGTGGGGAAACAAACCTTGTGGGAAAACCAACCTTGCGGGAAAGCGAACCTTTTGGGAAAACCAAAACAGTGGGAAAACAAACCTTGTGGGAAAACCAACCTTGCGGGAAAACCAACCTTGGGTGAAAACAAACCTTGTGGGATAACAAACCTTGTGGGAAAACAAACCTTATGGGGAAAGCAACCCTGCGGGAAAACCAACCTTGTGGGAAAACCAACCTTGTGGGAAAGCGAACCTTTTGGGAAAACCAACACAGTGGGAAAACAAACCTTGTGGGAAAACCAACCTTGCTGGAAAACCAACCTTGTGGAAAAACAAACCTTGTGGGAAAACAAACCTTGTGGGAAAACAAACCTTGTGGGAAAACAAACCTTATGGGAAAACAAACCTTGTGGGGAAACAAACCTTGTGGGAAAACCAACCTTGCGCGAAAGCGAACCTTTTGGGAAAAACAACACAGTGGGAAAACAAACCTTGTGGGAAAACCAACCTTCAGGGGAAACCAACCTTGGGGGAAAACAAAGCTTGTGGGAAAACAAACCTTGTGGGAAAACCAACCTTGCGGGAAAGCGAACCTTTTGGGAAAACCAACACAGTGGGAAAACAAACCTTGTGGGAAAACCAACCTTATGGGCAAAGCAACCCTGCGGGAAAACCAACCTTGTGGGAAAACAAACCTTGTGGGAAAGCGAACCTTTTGGGAAAACCAACACAGTGGGAAAACAAACCTTGTGGGAAAACCAACCTTGCGGGAAAACCAACCTTGGGGGAAAACAAACCTTGTGGGAAAACAAACCTTGTGGGGAAACAAACCTAGTGGGAAAACAATCCTTGTGGGAAAACCAACCTTGCGGGAAAGCGAACCTTTTGGGAAAACCAACACAGTGGGAAAACAAACCTTGTGAAAAAACAATCATTGTGGGAAAACAAAGCTTGTGGGGAAACAAACCTTGTGGGGAAACAAACCTTGTGGGAAAACTAACCTTGTGGGAAAACAAACCTTGCGGGAAAACTAACCTTGTGGGAAAACAAACCCTGCGGGAAAACCAACCTTGTGGGAAAACCAACCTTGTGGGGAAACAAACCTTTCGGGAAAACCAACCTTGTGGGAAAAAAAACCTTGTGGGAAAACAAACCTTGTGGGAAAACAAACCTTATGGGGAAAGCAACCTTGCGGGAAAACCAACCTTGTGGGAAAACAAACCTTGTGGGAAAACAAACCTTGTGGGAAAACAAACCTTGTGGGAAAACAAACCTTATGGGAAAACAAACCTTGTGGGGAAACAAACCTTGTGGGAAAACCAACCTTGCGGGAAAGCGAACCTTTTGGGAAAACCAAAACAGTGGGAAAACAAACCTTGTGGGAAAACAAACCTTATGGGGAAAGCAACCTTGCGGGAAAACCATCCTTGTGGGAAAACAAACCTTGTGCGAAAACAAACCTTGTGGGAAAACAAACCTTGTGGGAAAACAAACCTTATGGGAAAACAAACCTTGTGGGGAAACAAACCTTGTGGGAAAACCAACCTTGCGGGAAAGCGAACCTTTTGGGAAAACCAAAACAGTGGGAAAACAAACCTTGTGGGAAAACCAACCTTGCGGGAAAACCAACCTTGGGTGAAAACAAACCTTGTGGGATAACAAACCTTGTGGGAAAACAAACCTTATGGGGAAAGCAACCCTGCGAGAAAACCAACCTTGTGGGAAAACCAACCTTGTGGGAAAGCGAACCTTTTGGGAAAACCAACACAGTGGGAAAACAAACCTTGTGGGAAAACCAACCTTGCGGGAAAACCAACCTTGTGGAAAAACAAACCTTGTGGGAAAACAAACCTTGTGGGAAAACAAACCTTGTGGGAAAACAAACCTTATGGGAAAACAAACCTTGTGGGGAAACAAACCTTGTGGGAAAACCAACCTTGCGCGAAAGCGAACCTTTTGGGAAAACCAACACAGTGGGAAAACAAACCTTGTGGGAAAACCAACCTTCAGGGGAAACCAACCTTGGGGGAAAACAAAGCTTGTGGGAAACAAACCTTGTGGGAAAACCAACCTTGCGGGAAAGCGAACCTTTTGGGAAAACCAACACAGTGGGAAAACAAACCTTGTGGGAAAACCAACCTTCAGGGAAAACCAACCTTGGGGGAAAACAAAGCTTGTGGGAAAACAAACCTTGTGGGAAAACCAACCTTGCGGGAAAGCGAACCTTTTGGGAAAACCAAAACAGTGGGAAAACAAACCTTGTGGGAAAACCAACCTTGCGGGAAAACCAACCTTGGGTGAAAACAAACCTTGTGGGATAACAAACCTTGTGGGAAAACAAACCTTATGGGGAAAGCAACCCTGCGGGAAAACCAACCTTGTGGGAAAACCAACCTTGTGGGAAAGCGAACCTTTTGGGAAAACCAACACAGTGGGAAAACAAACCTTGTGGGAAAACCAACCTTGCGGGAAAACCAACCTTGTGGAAAAACAAACCTTGTGGGAAAACAAACCTTGTGGGAAAACAAACCTTGTGGGAAAACAAACCTTATGGGAAAACAAACCTTGTGGGGAAACAAACCTTGTGGGAAAACCAACCTTGCGCGAAAGCGAACCTTTTGGGAAAACCAACACAGTGGGAAAACAAACCTTGTGGGAAAACCAACCTTCAGGGGAAACCAACCTTGGGGGAAAACAAAGCTTGTGGGAAAACAAACCTTGTGGGAAAACCAACCTTGCGGGAAAGCGAACCTTTTGGGAAAACCAACACAGTGGGAAAACAAACCTTGTGGGAAAACCAACCTTATGGGCAAAGCAACCCTGCGGGAAAACCAACCTTGTGGGAAAACAAACCTTGTGGGAAAGCGAACCTTTTGGGAAAACCAACACAGTGGGAAAACAAACCTTGTGGGAAAACCAACCTTGCGGGAAAACCAACCTTCGGGGAAAACCAACCTTGCGGGAAAACCAACCTTGTGGGGAAACAAACCTAGTGGGAAAACAATCCTTGTGGGAAAACCAACCTTGCGGGAAAGCGAACCTTTTGGGAAAACCAACACAGTGGGAAAACAAACCTTGTGAAAAAACAATCATTGTGGGAAAACAAACCTTGTGGGGAAACAAACCTTGTGGGGAAACAAACCTTGTGGGAAAACTAACCTTGTGGGAAAACAAACCTTGCGGGAAAACTAACCTTGTGGGAAAACAAACCCTGCGGGAAAACCAACCTTGTGGGAAAACCAACCTTGTGGGGAAACAAACCTTTCGGGAAAACCAACCTTGTGGGAAAAAAAACCTTGTGGGAAAACAAACCTTGTGGGAAAACAAACCTTATGGGGAAAGCAACCTTGCGGGAAAACCAACCTTGTGGGAAAACAAACCTTGTGGGAAAACAAACCTTGTGGGAAAACAAACCTTGTGGGAAAACAAACCTTATGGGAAAACAAACCTTGTGGGGAAACAAACCTTGTGGGAAAACCAACCTTGCGGGAAAGCGAACCTTTTGGGAAAACCAAAACAGTGGGAAAACAAACCTTGTGGGAAAACAAACCTTATGGGGAAAGCAACCTTGCGGGAAAACCATCCTTGTGGGAAAACAAACCTTGTGGGAAAACAAACCTTGTGGGAAAACAAACCTTGTGGGAAAACAAACCTTATGGGAAAACAAACCTTGTGGGGAAACAAACCTTGTGGGAAAACCAACCTTGCGGGAAAGCGAACCTTTTGGGAAAACCAAAACAGTGGGAAAACAAACCTTGTGGGAAAACCAACCTTGCGGGAAAACCAACCTTGGGTGAAAACAAACCTTGTGGGATAACAAACCTTGTGGGAAAACAAACCTTATGGGGAAAGCAACCCTGCGAGAAAACCAACCTTGTGGGAAAACCAACCTTGTGGGAAAGCGAACCTTTTGGGAAAACCAACACAGTGGGAAAACAAACCTTGTGGGAAAACCAACCTTGCGGGAAAACCAACCTTGTGGAAAAACAAACCTTGTGGGAAAACAAACCTTGTGGGAAAACAAACCTTGTGGGAAAACAAACCTTATGGGAAAACAAACCTTGTGGGGAAACAAACCTTGTGGGAAAACCAACCTTGCGCGAAAGCGAACCTTTTGGGAAAACCAACACAGTGGGAAAACAAACCCTGTGGGAAAACCAACCTTCAGGGGAAACCAACCTTGGGGGAAAACAAAGCTTGTGGGAAAACAAACCTTGTGGGAAAACCAACCTTGCGGGAAAGCGAACCTTTTGGGAAAACCAACACAGTGGGAAAACAAACCTTGTGGGAAAACCAACCTTCAGGGAAAACCAACCTTGGGGGAAAACAAAGCTTGTGGGAAAACAAACCTTGTGGGAAAACAAACCTAGTGGGAAAAACAACCTAGTGGGAAAACAAACCTTGTGAGAAAACAAACCTTGTGGGAAAACCAACCTTATGGGCAAAGCAACCCTGCGGGAAAACCAACCTTGTGGGAAAACCAACCTTATGGGAAAGCGAACCTTTTGGGAAAACCAACACAGTGGGAAAACAAACCTTGTGGGAAAACCAACCTTGCGGGAAAACCAACCTTCGGGGAAAACCAACCTTGCGGGAAAACCAACCTTAGGGGAAAACAAACCTTGTGGGAAAACAAACCTTGTGGGGAAACAAACCTAGTGGGAAAACAATCCTTGTGGGAAAACCAACCTTGCGGGAAAGCGAACCTTTTGGGAAAACCAACACAGTGGGAAAACAAACCTTGTGAGAAAACAATCATTGTGGGAAAACAAACCTTGTGGGGAAACAAACCTTGTGGGGAAACAAACCTTGTGGGAAAACTAACCTTGTGGGAAAACAAACCTTGCGGGAAAACTAACCTTGTGGGAAAACAAACCCTGCGGGAAAACCAACCCTGTGGGAAAACCAACCTTGTGGGGAAGCAAACCTTTCGTGAAAACCAACCTTGTGGGAAAACAAACCTTGTGGGAAAACAAACCTTGTGGGAAAACAAACCTTATGGGGAAAGCAACCTTGCAGGAAAACCAACCTTGTGGGAAAACAAACCTTGTGGGAAAACAAACCTTGTGGGAAAACAAACCTTGTGGGAAAACAAACCTTATGGGAAAACAAACCTTGTGGGGAAACAAACCTTGCGGGAAAACCAACCTTGGGTGAAAAAAAAGCTTGTGTGAAAACAAAGCTTGTGGGAAAACCAACCTAGTGGGAAAAACAACCTAGTGGGAAAACAAACCTTGTGAGAAAACAAACCTTGTGGGAAAACCAACCTTATGGGGAAAGCAACCCTGCGGGAAAACCAACCTTGTGGGAAAACCAACCTTGCGGGAAAGCGAACCTTTTGGGAAAACCAAAACAGTGGGAAAACAAACCTTGTGGGAAAACCAACCTTGCGGGAAAACCAACCTTGGGTGAAAAAAAAGCTTGTGGGAAAACAAACCTTGTGGGAAAACCAACCTAGTGGGAAAAACAACCTAGTGGGAAAACAAACCTTGTGAGAAAACAAACCTTGTGGGAAAACCAACCTTATGGGGAAAGCAACCCTGCGGGAAAACCAACCTTGTGGGAAAACCAACCTTGTGGGAAAGCGAACCTTTTGGGAAAACCAACACAGTGGGAAAACAAACCTTGTGGGAAAACCAACCTTGCGGGAAAACCAACCTTGGGGGAAAACAAAGCTTGTGGGAAAACAAACCTTTTGGGAAAACAAACCTTGTGGGAAAACTAACCTTGTGGGAAAACAAACCTTGCGGGAAAACTAACCTTGTGGGAAAACAAACCCTGCGGGAAAACCAACCTTGTGGGAAAACCAACCTTGTGGGGAAACAAACCTTTCGGGAAAACCAACCTTGTGGGAAAACAAACCTTGTGGGAAAACAAACCTTGTGGGAAAACAAACCTTGTGGGAAAACAAACCTTGTGAGAAAACAAACCTTGTGGGGAAACAAACCTTGTGGGAAAACCAACCATGCGGGAAAGCGAACCTTTTGGGAAAACCAACACAGTGGGAAAACAAACCTTGTGGGAAAACCAACCTTGCGGGAAAACTAACCTTGTGGGAAAACAAACCTTGCGGGAAAACTAACCTTGTGGGAAAACAAACCCTGCGGGAAAACCAACCTTGTGGGAAAACCAACCTTGTGGGGAAACAAACCTTTCGGGAAAACCAACCTTGTGGGAAAACAAACCTTGTGGGAAAACCAACCTAGTGGGAAAAACAACCTAGTGGGAAAACAAACCTTGTGAGAAAACAAACCTTGTGGGAAAACCAACCTTATGGGAAAAGCAACCCTGCGGGAAAACCAACCTTGTGGGAAAACCAACCTTGTGGGAAAGCGAACCTTTTGGGAAAACCAACACAGTGGGAAAACAAAGCTTGTGGGAAAACCAACCTAGTGGGAAAAACAACCTAGTGGGAAAACCAACCTTGCGGGAAAACCAACCTTGTGGGAAAACCAACCTTGTGAGAAAACAAACCTTGTGGGAAAACCAACCTTATGGGGAAACAAACCTTTCGGGAAAACAAAGCTTTTGGGAAAACAAACCTTGTTTAAAAACCAACATAGTGGGAAAAACAACCTAGTGGGAAAACAAACCTTGTGAGAAAACAAACCTTGTGGGAAAACCAACCTTATGGGGAAAGCAACCCTGCGGGAAAACCAACCTTGTGGGAAAACCAACCTTGTGGGAAAGCGAACCTTTTGGAAAACCAACACAGTGGGAAAACAAAGCTTGTGGGAAAACAAACCTTGTGGGAAAACCAACCTAGTGGGAAAAACAACCTAGTGGGAAAACCAACCTTGTGAGAAAACAAACCTTGTGGGAAAACCAACCTTATGGGGAAAGCAACCCTGCGGGAAAACCAAACTTGTGGGAAAACCAACCTTGTGGGAAAGCGAACCTTTTGGGAAAACCAACACAGTGGGAAAACAAACCTTGTGGGAAAACCAACCTTGCGGGAAAACAAAGCTTGTGGGAAAACAAACCTTGTGGGAAAACCAACCTAGTGGGAAAAACAACCTAGTGGGAAAACAAATCTTGTGAGAAAACAAACCCTGCGGGAAAACCAACCTTGTGGGAAAACCAACCTTGTGGGAAAACCAACCTTGTGGGGAAACAAACCTTTCGGGAAAACCAACCTTGTGGGAAAACAAACCTTGTGGGAAAACAAACCTTGTGGGAAAACAAACCTTGTGAGAAAACAAACCTTGTGGGGAAACAAACCTTGCGGGAAAGCGAACCTTTTGGGAAAACCAACACAGTGGGAAAACAAACCTTGTGGGAAAACCAACTTTGCGGGAAAACCAACCTTGGGGGAAAACAAAGCTTGTGGGAAAACAAACCTTGTGGGAAAACCAACCTAGTGGGAAAAACAACCTAGTGGGAAAACAAACCTTGTGAGAAAACAAACCTCGTGGGAAAACCAACCTTATGGGAAAACAAACCTAGTGGGAAAACAAACCTTGTGGGGAAACAAACCTTTCTGGAAAACCAACCTTGTGGGAAAACAAACCTAGTGGGAAAACAAACCTTGTGGGAAAACAAACCTTGTGGGAAAACAAACCTTATGTCAAAACAAACCTTGTGGGGAAACAAACCTTATGGGAAAACCAACCTTGCGGGAAAGCGAACCTTTTGGGAAAACCAACACAGTGGTAAAACAAACCTTGTGGGAAAACCAACCTTGCGGGAAAACCAACCTTGGGAGAAAACAAAGCTTGTGGGAAAACAAACCTTGTGGGAAAACCAACCTAGTGGGAAAAACAACCTAGTGGGAAAACCAACCTTGTGAGAAAACAAACCTAGTGGGAAAACAAACCCTGTGGGGAAACAAACCTTTCGGGAAAACCAACCTTGTGGGAAAACAAACCTTGTGGGAAAACAAACCTTGTGGGAAAACAAACCTTGTGGGAAAACAAATCTTATGGGAAAACAAGCCTTGTGGGGAAACAAACCTTATGGGAAAACCTTTTGGGAAAACCAACCTAGTGGGAAAAACAACCTAGTGGGAAAACAAACCTTGTGAGAAAACAAACCTTGTGATAAAACCAACCTTATGGGGAAAGCAACCCTGCGGGAAAACCAACCTTGTGGGAAAACCAACCTTGTGGGAAAGCGAACCTTTTGGGAAAACCAACACAGTGGGAAAAAAAAACTTATGGGAAAACCAACCTTGCGGGAAAACCGACCTTGGGGGAAAACGAACCTTGTGGGGAAACAAACCTAGTGGGAAAACAAACCTTGTGAGAAAACAAACCTTGTGGGAAAACCAACCTTATGGGGAAAGCAACCCTGCGGGAAAACCAACCTTGTGGGAAAACCAACCTTGTGGGAAAGCGAACCTTTTGGGAAAACCAACACAGTGGGAAAACAAACCTTGTGGGAAAACCAACCTTGCGGGAAAACCAACCTTGGGGGAAAACAAAGCTTGTGGGAAAACAAACCTTTTGGGAAAACAAACCTTGTGGGAAAACTAACCTTGTGGGAAAACAAACCTTGCGGGAAAACTAACCTTGTGGGAAAACAAACCCTGCGGGAAAACCAACCTTGTGGGAAAACCAACCTTGTGGGGAAACAAACCTTTCGGGAAAACCAACCTTGTGGGAAAACAAACCTTGTGGGAAAACAAACCTTGTGGGAAAACAAACCTTGTGGGAAAACAAACCTTGTGAGAAAACAAACCTTGTGGGGAAACAAACCTTGTGGGAAAACCAACCATGCGGGAAAGCGAACCTTTTGGGAAAACCAACACAGTGGGAAAACAAACCTTGTGGGAAAACCAACCTTGCGGGAAAACTAACCTTGTGGGAAAACAAACCTTGCGGGAAAACTAACCTTGTGGGAAAACAAACCCTGCGGGAAAACCAACCTTGTGGGAAAACCAACCTTGTGGGGAAACAAACCTTTCGGGAAAACCAACCTTGTGGGAAAACAAACCTTGTGGGAAAACCAACCTAGTGGGAAAAACAACCTAGTGGGAAAACAAACCTTGTGAGAAAACAAACCTTGTGGGAAAACCAACCTTATGGGAAAAGCAACCCTGCGGGAAAACCAACCTTGTGGGAAAACCAACCTTGTGGGAAAGCGAACCTTTTGGGAAAACCAACACAGTGGGAAAACAAAGCTTGTGGGAAAACCAACCTAGTGGGAAAAACAACCTAGTGGGAAAACCAACCTTGCGGGAAAACCAACCTTGTGGGAAAACCAACCTTGTGAGAAAACAAACCTTGTGGGAAAACCAACCTTATGGGGAAACAAACCTTTCGGGAAAACAAAGCTTTTGGGAAAACAAACCTTGTTTAAAAACCAACATAGTGGGAAAAACAACCTAGTGGGAAAACAAACCTTGTGAGAAAACAAACCTTGTGGGAAAACCAACCTTATGGGGAAAGCAACCCTGCGGGAAAACCAACCTTGTGGGAAAACCAACCTTGTGGGAAAGCGAACCTTTTGGAAAACCAACACAGTGGGAAAACAAAGCTTGTGGGAAAACAAACCTTGTGGGAAAACCAACCTAGTGGGAAAAACAACCTAGTGGGAAAACCAACCTTGTGAGAAAACAAACCTTGTGGGAAAACCAACCTTATGGGGAAAGCAACCCTGCGGGAAAACCAAACTTGTGGGAAAACCAACCTTGTGGGAAAGCGAACCTTTTGGGAAAACCAACACAGTGGGAAAACAAACCTTGTGGGAAAACCAACCTTGCGGGAAAACAAAGCTTGTGGGAAAACAAACCTTGTGGGAAAACCAACCTAGTGGGAAAAACAACCTAGTGGGAAAACAAATCTTGTGAGAAAACAAACCCTGCGGGAAAACCAACCTTGTGGGAAAACCAACCTTGTGGGAAAACCAACCTTGTGGGGAAACAAACCTTTCGGGAAAACCAACCTTGTGGGAAAACAAACCTTGTGGGAAAACAAACCTTGTGGGAAAACAAACCTTGTGAGAAAACAAACCTTGTGGGGAAACAAACCTTGCGGGAAAGCGAACCTTTTGGGAAAACCAACACAGTGGGAAAACAAACCTTGTGGGAAAACCAACTTTGCGGGAAAACCAACCTTGGGGGAAAACAAAGCTTGTGGGAAAACAAACCTTGTGGGAAAACCAACCTAGTGGGAAAAACAACCTAGTGGGAAAACAAACCTTGTGAGAAAACAAACCTCGTGGGAAAACCAACCTTATGGGAAAACAAACCTAGTGGGAAAACAAACCTTGTGGGGAAACAAACCTTTCTGGAAAACCAACCTTGTGGGAAAACAAACCTAGTGGGAAAACAAACCTTGTGGGAAAACAAACCTTGTGGGAAAACAAACCTTATGTCAAAACAAACCTTGTGGGGAAACAAACCTTATGGGAAAACCAACCTTGCGGGAAAGCGAACCTTTTGGGAAAACCAACACAGTGGTAAAACAAACCTTGTGGGAAAACCAACCTTGCGGGAAAACCAACCTTGGGAGAAAACAAAGCTTGTGGGAAAACAAACCTTGTGGGAAAACCAACCTAGTGGGAAAAACAACCTAGTGGGAAAACCAACCTTGTGAGAAAACAAACCTAGTGGGAAAACAAACCCTGTGGGGAAACAAACCTTTCGGGAAAACCAACCTTGTGGGAAAACAAACCTTGTGGGAAAACAAACCTTGTGGGAAAACAAACCTTGTGGGAAAACAAATCTTATGGGAAAACAAGCCTTGTGGGGAAACAAACCTTATGGGAAAACCTTTTGGGAAAACCAACCTAGTGGGAAAAACAACCTAGTGGGAAAACAAACCTTGTGAGAAAACAAACCTTGTGATAAAACCAACCTTATGGGGAAAGCAACCCTGCGGGAAAACCAACCTTGTGGGAAAACCAACCTTGTGGGAAAGCGAACCTTTTGGGAAAACCAACACAGTGGGAAAAAAAAACTTATGGGAAAACCAACCTTGCGGGAAAACCGACCTTGGGGGAAAACGAACCTTGTGGGGAAACAAACCTAGTGGGAAAACAAACCTTGTGAGAAAACAATCCTTGTGGGAAAACAAACCTTGTGGGGAAACAAACCTTGCGGGAAAACTAACCTTGTGGGAAAACAAACCCTGCGGAAAAACCAACCTTGTGGGAAAACCAACCTTGAGGGGAAACAAACCTTTCGGGAAAACTAACCTTGTGGGAAAACAAACCCTGCGGGAAAACCAACCTTGTGGGAAAACAAACCTTGTGGGAAAACAAACCTTGTGGGAAAACAAACCTTGTGAGAAAATAAACCTTGTGGAAAACCAACCTTATGGGGAAACAAACCCTGCGGGAAAACCAACCTTGTGGGAAAACCAACCTTTCGGGAAAGCGAACCTTTTGGGAAAACCAACACAGTGGGAAAACAAACCTTGTGAGAAAACAATCCTTGTGGGAAAACAAACCTTGTGGGGAAACAAACCTTGTGGGGAAACAAACCTTGTGGGAAAACAAACCTTGTGGGATAACAAACCTTGTGGGAAAACAAACCTTATGGGGAAAGCAACCCTGCGGGAAAACCAACCTTGTGGGAAAACCAACCTTGTGGGAAAGCGAACCTTTTAGGAAAACCAACACAGTGGGAAAACAAACCTTGTGGGAAAACCAACCTTGCGGGAAAACCAACCTTGTGGGAAAACAAACCTTGTGGGAAAACAAACCTTGTGGGAAAACAAACCTTGTGGGAAAACAAACCTTATGGGAAAACAAACCTTGTGGGGAAACAAACCTTGTGGGAAAACCAACCTTGCGGGAAAGCGAACCTTTTGGGAAAACCAACACAGTGGGAAAACAAACCTTGTGGGAAAACCAACCTTCAGGGAAAACCAACCTTGGGGGAAAACAAAGCTTGTGGGAAAACAAACCTTGTGGGAAAACCAACCTAGTGGGAAAAACAACCTAGTGGGAAAACAAACCTTGGAGAAAACAAACCTTGTGGGAAAACCAACCTTATGGGGAAAGCAACCCTGCGGGAAAACCAACCTTGTGGGAAAACCAACCTTGTGGGAAAGCGAACCTTTTGGGAAAACCAACACAATGGGAAAACAAACCTTGTGGGAAAACCAACCTTATGGGGAAAGCAACCCTGCGGGAAAACCAACCTTGTGGGAAAACCAACCTTGTGGGAAAGCGAACCTTTTGGAAAACCAACACAGTGGGAAAACAAAGCTTGTGGGAAAACAAACCTTGTGGGAAAACCAACCTAGTGGGAAAAACAACCTAGTGGGAAAACCAACCTTGTGAGAAAACAAACCTTGTGGGAAAACCAACCTTATGGGGAAAGCAACCCTGCGGGAAAACCAAACTTGTGGGAAAACCAACCTTGTGGGAAAGCGAACCTTTTGGGAAAACCAACACAGTGGGAAAACAAACCTTGTGGGAAAACCAACCTTGCGGGAAAGTGAACCTTTTGGGAAAACCAACACAGTGGGAAACAAACCTTGTGGGAAAACCAACCCTGCGGGAAAACCAACCTTGGGGGAAAACAAAGCTTGTGGGAAAACAAACCTTGTGGGAAAACCAACCTAGTGGGAAAAACAACCTAGTGGGAAAACAAATCTTGTGAGAAAACAAACCCTGCGGGAAAACCAACCTTGTGGGAAAACCAACCTTGTGGGAAAACCAACCTTGTGGGGAAACAAACCTTTCGGGAAAACCAACCTTGTGGGAAAACAAACCTTGTGGGAAAACAAACCTTGTGGGAAAACAAACCTTGTGAGAAAACAAACCTTGTGGGGAAACAAACCTTGCGGGAAAGCGAACCTTTTGGGAAAACCAACACAGTGGGAAAACAAACCTTGTGGGAAAACCAACCTTGCGGGAAAACCAACCTTGGGGGAAAACAAAGCTTGTGGGAAAACAAACCTTGTGGGAAAACCAACCTAGTGGGAAAAACAACCTAGTGGGAAAACAAACCTTGTGAGAAAACAAACCTCGTGGGAAAACCAACCTTATGGGAAAACAAACCTAGTGGGAAAACAAACCTTGTGGGGAAACAAACCTTTCTGGAAAACCAACCTTGTGGGAAAACAAACCTAGTGGGAAAACAAACCTTGTGGGAAAACAAACCTTGTGGGAAAACAAACCTTATGTCAAAACAAACCTTGTGGGGAAACAAACCTTGTGGGAAAACCAACCTTGCGGGAAAGCGAACCTTTTGGGAAAACCAACACAGTGGGAAAACAAACCTTGTGGGAAAACCAACCTTGCGGGAAAACCAACCTTGGGAGAAAACAAAGCTTGTGGGAAAACAAACCTTGTGGGAAAACCAACCTAGTGGGAAAAACAACCTAGTGGGAAAACCAACCTTGTGAGAAAACAAACCTAGTGGGAAAACAAACCCTGTGGGGAAACAAACCTTTCGGGAAAACCAACCTTGTGGGAAAACAAACCTTGTGGGAAAACAAACCTTGTGGGAAAACAAACCTTGTGGGAAAACAAATCTTATGGGAAAACAAGCCTTGTGGGGAAACAAACCTTATGCGAAAACCTTTTGGGAAAACCAACCTAGTGGGAAAAACAACCTAGTGGGAAAACAAACCTTGTGAGAAAACAAACCTTGTGATAAAACCAACCTTATGGGGAAAGCAACCCTGCGGGAAAACCAACCTTGTGGGAAAACCAACCTTGTGGGAAAGCGAACCTTTTGGGAAAACCAACACAGTGGGAAAAAAACCTTGTGGGAAAACCAACCTTGCGGGAAAACCGACCTTGGGGGAAAACGAACCTTGTGGGGAAACAAACCTAGTGGGAAAACAAACCTTGTGAGAAAACAATCCTTGTGGGAAAACAAACCTTGTGGGGAAAAAAACCTTGCGGGAAAACTAACCTTGTGGGAAAACAAACCCTGCGGGAAAACCAACCTTGTGGGAAAACCAACCTTGTGGGGAAACAAACCTTTCGGGAAAACTAACCTTGTGGGAAAACAAACCCTGCGGGAAAACCAACCTTGTGGGAAAACAAACCTTGTGGGAAAACAAACCTTGTGGGAAAACAAACCTTGTGAGAAAATAAACCTTGTGGAAAACCAACCTTATGGGGAAACAAACCCTGCGGGAAAACCAACCTTGTGGGAAAACCAACCTTTCGGGAAAGCGAACCTTTTGGGAAAACCAACACAGTGGGAAAACAAACCTTGTGAGAAAACAATCCTTGTGGGAAAACAAACCTTGTGGGGAAACAAACCTTGTGGGGAAACAAACCTTGTGGGAAAACAAACCTTGTGGGATAACAAACCTTGTGGGAAAACAAACCTTATGGGGAAAGCAACCCTGCGGGAAAACCAACCTTGTGGGAAAACCAACCTTGTGGGAAAGCGAACCTTTTGGGAAAACCAACACAGTGGGAAAACAAACCTTGTGGGAAAACCAACCTTGCGGGAAAACCAACCTTGTGGGAAAACAAACCTTGTGGGAAAACAAACCTTTCTGGAAAACCAACCTTGTGGGAAAACAAACCTAGTGGGAAAACAAACCTTGTGGGAAAACAAACCTTGTGGGAAAACAAACCTTATGTCAAAACAAACCTTGTGGGGAAACAAACCTTGTGGGAAAACCAACCTTGCGGGAAAGCGAACCTTTTGGGAAAACCATCACAGTGGGAAAACAAACCTTGTGGGAAAACCAACCTTGCGGGAAAACCAACCTTGGGAGAAAACAAAGCTTGTGGGAAAACAAACCTTGTGGGAAAACCAACCTAGTGGGAAAAACAACCTAGTGGGAAAACCAACCTTGTGAGAAAACAAACCTAGTGGGAAAACAAACCCTGTGGAGAAACAAACCTTTCGGGAAAACCAACCTTGTGGGAAAACAAACCTTGTGGGAAAACAAACCTTGTGGGAAAACAAACCTTGTGGGAAAACAAATCTTATGGGAAAACAAGCCTTGTGGGGAAACAAACCTTATGGGAAAACCTTTTGGGAAAACCAACCTAGTGGGAAAAACAACCTAGTGGGAAAACAAACCTTGTGAGAAAACAAACCTTGTGATAAAACCAACCTTATGGGGAAAGCAACCCTGCGGGAAAACCAACCTTGTGGGAAAACCAACCTTGTGGGAAAGCGAACCTTTTGGGAAAACCAACACAGTGGGAAAAAAAAACCTTGTGGGAAAACCAACCTTGCGGGAAAACCGACCTTGGGGGAAAACGAACCTTGTGGGGAAACAAACCTAGTGGGAAAACAAACCTTGTGAGAAAACAATCCTTGTGGGAAAACAAACCTTGTGGGGAAACAAACCTTGCGGGAAAACTAACCTTGTGGGAAAACAAACCCTGCGGGAAAACCAACCTTGTGGGAAAACCAACCTTGTGGGGAAACAAACCTTTCGGGAAAACTAACCTTGTGGGAAAACAAACCCTGCGGGAAAACCAACCTTGTGGGAAAACAAACCTTGTGGGAAAACAAACCTTGTGGGAAAACAAACCTTGTGAGAAAATAAACCTTGTGGAAAACCAACCTTATGGGGAAACAAACCCTGCGGGAAAACCAACCTTGTGGGAAAACCAACCTTTCGGGAAAGCGAACCTTTTGGGAAAACCAACACAGTGGGAAAACAAACCTTGTGAGAAAACAATCCTTGTGGGAAAACAAACCTTGTGGGGAAACAAACCTTGTGGGGAAACAAACCTTGTGGGAAAACAAACCTTGTGGGATAACAAACCTTGTGGGAAAACAAACCTTATGGGGAAAGCAACCCTGCGGGAAAACCAACCTTGTGGGAAAGCGAACCTTTTGGGAAAACCAACACAGTGGGAAAACAAACCTTGTGGGAAAACCAACCTTGCGGGAAAACCAACCTTGTGGGAAAACAAACCTTGTGGGAAAACAAACCTTGTGGGAAAACAAACCTTGTGGGAAAACAAACCTTATGGGAAAACAAACCTTGTGGGGAAACAAACCTTGTGGGAAAACCAACCTTGCGGGAAAGCGAACCTTTTGGGAAAACCAACACAGTGGGAAAACAAACCTTGTGGGAAAACCAACCTTCAGGGAAAACCAACCTTGGGGGAAAACAAAGCTTGTGGGAAAACAAACCTTGTGGGAAAACCAACCTAGTGGGAAAAACAACCTAGTGGGAAAACAAACCTTGGAGAAAACAAACCTTGTGGGAAAACCAACCTTATGGGGAAAGCAACCCTGCGGGAAAACCAACCTTGTGGGAAAACCAACCTTGTGGGAAAGCGAACCTTTTGGGAAAACCAACACAATGGGAAAACAAACCTTGTGGGAAAACCAACCTTGCGGGAAAACCAACCTTCGGGGAAAACAAACCTTGTGGGAAAACAAACCTTGTGGGGAAACAAACCTAGTGGGAAAACAATCCTTGTGGGAAAACAAACCTTGTGGGGAAACAAACCTTGCGGGAAAACTAACCTTGTGGGAAAACAAACCCTGCGGGAAAACCAAACTTGTGGGAAAACCAACCTTGTGGGGAAACAAACCTTTCGGGAAAACCAACCTTGGGGGAAAACAAACCTTTTGGGAAAATAAACCTTGTGGGGAAACAAACCTAGTGGGAAAACAAACCTTGTGAGAAAACAATCCTTGTTGGAAAACAAACCTTGTGGGGAAACAAACCTTGTGGGAAAACAAACCCTGCGGGAAAACCAACCTTGTGGGAAAACAAACCTTGTGGGGAAACAAACCTTTCGGGAAAACTAACCTTGTGGGACAACAAACCCTGCGGGAAAACCAACCTTGTGGGAAAACAAACCTTGTGGGAAAAAAAACCTTATGGGGAAACAAACCTTGTGGGAAAACCAACCTTGTGAGAAAACTAACGTTGTGGGAAAACCAACCTTGTGGGAAAACCAACCTAGAGGAAAAACAAATCTTGAGGGAAAACAAACCTTGTGGGAAAACAAACCTTGTGGGAAAGACAACCTTATGGGAAAACCAAAACAGTGGGAAAACAAACCTTGTGAGAAAACAAACCTTGTGGGAAAACAAACCTTGTGGGGAAACAAACCTTGTGGGAAAACCAACCTTGCGGGAAAGCGAAACTTTTGGGAAAACCAACACAGTGAGAAAACAAACCTTGTGAGAAAAAAATCATTGTGGGAAAACAAACCTTGTGGGGAAACAAACCTTGTGGGGAAACAAACCTTGTGGGAAAACTAACCTTGTGGGAAAACAAACCTTGCGGGAAAACTAACCTTGTGGGAAAACCAACCCTGCGGGAAAACCAACCTTGTGGGAAAACCAAACTTGTGGGGAAACAAACCTTTCGGGAAAACCAACCTTGTGGGAAAACAAACCTTGTGGGAAAACAAACCTTGTGGGAAAACAAACCTTATGAGAAAACAAACCTTGTGGGGAAACAAACCTTGTGGGAAAACCAACCTTGCGGGAAAGCGAACCTTTTGGGAAAAACCAACACAGTGGGAAAACAAACCTTGTGGGAAAACCAACCTTGCGGGAAAACCAACCTTGGGAGAAAACAAAGGTTGGAAAACAGGCCTTGTGGGAAAACCAACCTTGCGGGAAAACCAACCTTGGGGGAAAACAAAGCTTGTGGGAAAACAAACCTTGTGGGAAAACCAACCTATTGGGAAAAACAATCTAGTGGGAAAACAAACCTTGTGAGAAAACAAACCTTGTGGGAAAACTAACCTTATGGGGAAAGCAACCCTGCGGGAAAACCAACCTTGTGGGAAAACCAACCTTGTGGGAAAGCGAACCTTTTGGGAAAACCAACACAGTGGGAAAACAAACCTTGTGGGAAAACCAACCTTTCGGGAAAACCAACCTTGGGGGAAAACAAACCTGGTGGGAAAACAAACCTTGTGGGGAAACAAACCTAGTGGGAAAACAAACCTTGTGAGAAGACAAACCTTGTGGGGAAACAAGCCTTGCGGGAAAACTAACCTTGTGGGAAAACAAACCCTGCGGGAAAACCAACCTTGTGGGAAAACCAACCTTGTGGGGAAACAAACCTTTCGGGAAAACCAACCTTGTGGGAAAACAAACCTTATGGGAAAACAAACCTTGTGAGAAAAAAACCTTGTGGGAAAACAAACCTTGTGAGAAAACAAACCTTGTGGGAAAAACCAACCTTGCGGGAAAGCGAACCTTGCGGGAAAGCGAACCTTTTGGGAAAACCAACACAGTGGGAAAACAAACCTTGTGAGAAAACAATCCTTGTGGGAAAACAAACCTTGTGGGGAAACAAACCTTGTGGGGAAACAAACCTTGTGGGAAAACTAACCTTGTGGGAAAACAAACCTTGCGGGAAAACTAACCTTGTGGGAAAACAAACCCTGCGGGAAAACCAACCTTGTGGGAAAACCAACCTTGTGGGGAAACAAACCTTTCGGGAAAACCAACCTTGTGAGAAAACAAACCTTGTGGGAAAACAAACCTTGTGGGAAAACCAACCTAGTGGGAAAACAAACCTTGTGAGAAAACAATCCTTGTGGAAAAACAAACCTTATGGGAAAAGAAACCTTGTGGGAAAACCAACCTTATAGGGAAAGAAACCCTGCGGGAAAACCAACCTTGTGGGAAAACCAACCTTGTGGGAAAGCGAACCTTTTGGGAAAAACAAACCTTGTGGGAAAACAAACCTTGTGGGAAAACAAACCTTGTGAGAAAACAAACCTTGTGGGAAAACCAACCTTATGGGGAAAGAAACCTTGTGGGGAAACAAACCTTTCGGGAAAACCAACCTTGTGGGAAAGCGAACCTTTTGGGAAAACCAACACAGTGGGAAAACAAACCTTGGGGGAAAACCAAACTTGCGGGAAAACCAACCTTGGGGGAAAACAAAGCATGTGGGAAAACAAACCTTGTGGGAAAACCAACCTAGTGGAAAAAACAACCTAGCGGGAAAACAAACCTTGTGAGAAAACAAATCTTGTGGGAAAACAAACCTTATGGTGAAAGCAACCCTGCGGGAAAACCAACCTTGTGGGAAAACCAACCTTGTGGGAAAGCGAACCTTTTGGGAAAACCAACACAGTGGGAAAACAAACCTTGTGGGAAAACCAACCTTGCGGGAAAACCAACCTTGGGGGAAAACAAAACTTGTGGGAAAACAAACCTTGTTGGGAAACAAACCTAGTGGGAAAACAAACCTTGTGAGAAAACAATCCTTGTGGGAAAACAAACCTTGTGGGGAAACAAACCTTGCGGGAAAACTAACCTTGTGGGAAAACAAACCCTGCGGGAAAACCAACCTTGTGGGAAAACCAACCTTGTGGGAAAACAAACATTTCGGGAAAACCAACCTTGTGGGAAAACGAACCTTGTGGGAAAACAAACCTTGTGGGAAAACAAACCTTGTGAGAAAACAAACCTTGTTGTCCCCGCAAGGTTGGTTTTCCCACAAGGTTGGTTTTCCCACAAGGTTGGTTTTCCCGCAGGGTTGCTTTCCCCATAAGGTTGGTTTTCCCACAAGGTTTGTTTTCTCACAAGGTTTGTTTTCCCACTAGGTTGTTTTTCCCACTAGGTTGGTTTTCCGAAAAGGTTTGTTTTCCCACAAGCTTTGTTTTCCCCCAAGGTTGGTTTTCCCGCAAGGTTGGTTTTCCCACAAGGTTTGTTTTCCCACTGTGTTGGTTTTCCCAAAAGGTTCGCTTTCCCGCAAGGCTGGTTTTCCCACAAGGTTTGTTTCCCCACAATGTTTGTTTTCTCACAAGGTTTGTTTTCCCACAAGGTTGGTTTTCCCGAAAGGTTTGTTTCCCCACAAGGTTGGTTTTCCCACAAGGCTGGTTTTCCCGCAGGGTTTGTTTTCCCACAAGGTTAGTTTTCCCGCAAGGTTTGTTTTCCCACAAGGTTAGTTTTCCCACAAGGTTTGTTTCCCCACAAGGTTTGTTTCCCCACAAGGTTTGTTTTCCCACAAGGATTGTTTTCTCACAAGGTTTGTTTTCCCACTGTGTTGGTTTTCCCAAGAGGTTCGCTTTCCCGCAAGGTTCGCTTTCCCGCAAGGTTGGTTTTCCCACAAGGTTTTTTTCTCACAAGGTTTGTTTTCCCACTAGGTTTGTTTCCCCACAAGGTTTGTTTTCTCACAAGGTTTGTTTTCCCACAAGGTTTGTTTTCCCACAAGGTTTGTTTTGCCACAAGGTTGGTTTTCCAGAAAGGTTTGTTTCCCCACAAGGTTGGTTTTCCCACAAGGTTTGTTTTCCCGCAGGGTTTGTTTTCCCACAAGGTTAGTTTTCCCGCAGGGTTTGTTTCCCCATAAGGTTGGTTTTCCCACAAGGTTTGTTTTCTCACAAGGTTTGTTTTCCCACTAGGTTGGTTTTCCCACAAGGTTTGTTTTCCCACAAGGTTTGTTTACCCACAAGGTTTGTTTTCCCCCAAGGTTGGTTTTCCCGCAAGGTTGGCTTTCCCATAAGGTTGGTTTTCCCACAAGGTTGGTTTTCCCGCAAGGTTAGTTTTCCCACAAGGTCTGATTTAACACAATGTTTGTTTTCCCACAAGGTTGGTTTTCCCGAAAGGTCTGTTTCCCCACAAGGTTGGTTTTCCCACAAGGTTGGTTTTCCCGCAGGGTTTGTTTTCCCACAAGGTTAGTTTTCCCGCAAGGTTTTTTTCCCCACAAGGTTTGTTTTCCCACTGTGTTGGTTTTCCCAAAAGGTTGGTTTTCCCCGCAGGGTTGCTTTCCCCATAAGGTTGGTTTTCCCACAAGGTTTGTTTTTTCACAAGGTTTGTTTTCCCACTAGGTTGTTTTTCCCACTAGGTTGGTTTTCCCGAAAGGTTTGTTTCCCCACAAGGTTGGTTTTCCCACAAGGTTGGTTTTCCCGCAGGGTTTGTTTTCCCACAAGGTTAGTTTTCCCGCAAGGTTTTTTTCCCCACAAGGTTTGTTTTCCCACTGTGTTGGTTTTCCCAAAAGGTTGGTTTTCCCCGCAGGGTTGCTTTCCCCATAAGGTTGGTTTTCCCACAAGGTTTGTTTTTTCACAAGGTTTGTTTTCCCACTAGGTTGTTTTTCCCACTAGGTTGGTATTCCCACAAGGTTTGTTTTCCCACAAGCTTTGTTTTCCCCCAAGGTTGGTTTTCCCGCAGGGTTTGTTTTCCCACAAGGTTAGTTTTCCCGCAAGGTTTGTTTCCCCACAAGGTTTGTTTTCCCACAAGGTTTGTTTTCCCACTGTGTTGGTTTTCCCAAAAGGTTCGCTTTCCCACAAGGTTGGTTTTCCCACAAGGTTGGTTTTCCGACAAGGTTGGTTTTCCCGCAGGGTTGCTTTCCCCATAAGGTTGGTTTTCCCACAAGGTTTGTTTTCTCACAAGGTTTGTTTTCCCACTAGGTTGTTTTTCCCACTAGGTTGGTTTTCCCACAAGGTTTGTTTTCCCACAAGCTTTGTTTTCCCCCAAGGTTGTTTTTCCCACTAGGTTGTTTTTCCCACAAGGTTTGTTTTCCCACAAGCTTTGTTTTCCCCCAATGTTGGTTTTCCCGCAAGGTTGGTTTTCCCACAAGGTTTGTTTTCCCACTGTGTTGGTTTTCCCAAAAGGTTCGCTTTCCCGCAAGGCTGGTTTTCCCACAAGGTTTGTTTCCCCACAATGTTTGTTTTCTCACAAGGTTTGTTTTCCCACAAGGTTGATTTTCCCGAAAGGTTTGTTTCCCCACAAGGTTGGTTTTCCCACAAGGCTGGTTTTCCCGCAGGGTTTGTTTTCCCACAAGGTTAGTTTTCCCGCAAGGTTTGTTTTCCCACAAGGTTAGTTTTCCCACAAGGTTTGTTTCCCCACAAGGTTTGTTTCCCCACAAGGTTTGTTTTCCCACAAGGATTGTTTTCTCACAAGGTTTGTTTTCCCACTGTGTTGGTTTTCCCAAGAGGTTCGCTTTCCCGCAAGGTTCGCTTTCCCGCAAGGTTGGTTTTCCCACAAGGTTTGTTTTCCCACAAGGATTATTTTCTCACAAGGTTTGTTTTCCCACTGTGTTGGTTTTCCCAAGAGGTTCGCTTTCCCGCAAGGTTCGCTTTCCCGCAAGGTTGGTTTTCCCACAAGGTTTGTTTTCCCGCAAGGTTGGCTTTCCCATAAGGTTGGTTTTCCCACAAGGTTGGTTTTCCCGCAAGGTTAGTTTTCCCACAAGGTCTGATTTAACACAATGTTTGTTTTTCCCACAAGGTTGGTTTTCCCGAAAGGTCTGTTTCCCCACAAGGTTGGTTTTCCCACAAGGTTGGTTTTCCCGCAGGGTTTGTTTTCCCACAAGGTTAGTTTTCCCGCAAGGTATGTTTTCCCACAAGGTTGGTTTTCCCGAAAGGTTTGTTTCCCCACAAGGTTGGTTTTCACACAAGGTTGGTTTTCCCGCAGGGTTTGTTTTCCCACAAGGTTAGTTTTCCCGCAAGGTTTTTTTCCCCACAAGGTTTGTTTTCCCACAAGGTTTGTTTTCCCACTGTGTTGGTTTTCCCAAAAGGTTGGTTTTCCCCGCAGGGTTGCTTTCCCCATAAGGTTGGTTTTCCCACAAGGTTTGTTTTCTCACAAGGTTTGTTTTCCCACTAGGTTGTTTTTCCCACTAGGTTGGTTTTCCCACAAGGTTTGTTTTCCCACAAGCTTTGTTTTCCCCCAAGGTTGGTTTTCCCGCAGGGTTTGTTTTCCCACAAGGTTAGTTTTCCCGCAAGGTTTGTTTCCCCACAAGGTTTGTTTTCCCACAAGGTTTGTTTTCCCACTGTGTTGGTTTTCCCAAAAGGTTCGCTTTCCCACAAGGTTGGTTTTCCCACAAGGTTGGTTTTCCGACAAGGTTGGTTTTCCCGCAGGGTTGCTTTCCCCATAAGGTTGGTTTTCCCACAAGGTTTGTTTTCTCACAAGGTTTGTTTTCCCACTAGGTTGTTTTTCCCACTAGGTTGGTTTTCCCACAAGGTTTGTTTTCCCACAAGCTTTGTTTTTCCCCAAGGTTGTTTTTCCCACTAGGTTGGTTTTCCCACAAGGTTTGTTTTCCCACAAGCTTTGTTTTCCCCCAATGTTGGTTTTCCCGCAAGGTTGGTTTACCCACAAGGTTTGTTTTCCCACTGTGTTGGTTTTCCCAAAAGGTTCGCTTTCCCGCAAGGTTGGTTTTCCCACAAGGTTTGTTTCCCCACAAGGTTTGTTTTCCCACAAGGTTTGTTTTCCCACTGTGTTGGTTTTCCCAAAAGGTTCGCTTTCCCAAAAGGTTGTTTTTCCCACAAGGTTGGTTTTCCGACAAGGTTGGTTTTCCCGCAGGGTTGCTTTTCCCATAAGGTTGGTTTTCCCACAAGGTTTGTTTTCTCACAAGGTTTGTTTTCCCACTAGGTTGTTTTTCCCACTAGGTTGGTTTTCCAACAAGGTTTGTTTTCCCACAAGCTTTGTTTTCCCCCAAGGTTGGTTTTCCCGCAAGGTTGGTTTTCCCACAAGGTTTGTTTTCCCACTGTGTTGGTTTTCCCAAAAGGTTCGCTTTCCCGCAAGGTTGGTTTTCCCCCAAGGTTTGTTTCCCCACAAGGTTTGTTTTCTCACAAGGTTTGTTTTCCCACAAGGTTTCTTTTCCCACAAGGTTTCTTTTCCCACAAGGTTTGTTTTCCCACAAGGTTCGTTTTCCCGAAAGGTTTGTTTCTTTACAAGGTTGGTTTTCCCACAAGGTTGGTTTTCCCGCAGGGTTTGTTTTCCCACAAGGTTAGTTTTCCCGCAAGGTTTGTTTTCCCACAAGGTTAGTTTTCCCACAAAGTTTGTTTTCCCACAAGGTTTGTTTCCCCACAAGGTTTGTTTTCCCACAAGGATTGTTTTCTCACAAGGTTTGTTTTCCCACTGTGTTGGTTTTCCCAAAAGGTTCGCTTTCCCGCAAGGTTCGCTTTCCCGCAAGGTTGGTTTTCCCACAAGGTTTGTTTTCTCACAAGGTTTGTTTTCCCACTAGGTTTGTTTCCCCACAAGGTTTGTTTTCTCACAAGGTTTGTTTTCCCACAAGGTTTGTTTTCCCACAAGGTTTGTTTTCCCACAAGGTTTGTTTTCCCACAAGGTTGGTTTTCCAGAAAGGTTTGTTTCCCCACAAGGTTGGTTTTCCCACGAGGTTGGTTTTCCCGCAGGGTTTGTTTTCCCACAAGCTTTGTTTTCCCCCAAGGTCGGTTTTCCCGCAAGGTTGGTTTACCCACAAGGTTTGTTTTTCCACTGTGTTGGTTTTCCCAAAAGGTTCTCTTTCCCAAAAGGTTCGCTTTCCCGCAAGGTTGGTTTTCCCACAAGGTTTGTTTCCCCACAAGGTTTGTTTTCCCACAAGGTTTGTTTTCCCACAAGGTTGGTTTTCCCGAAAGGTTTGTTTCCCCACAAGGTTGGTTTTCCCACAAGGTTGGTTTTCCCGCAGGGTTTGTTTTCCCACAAGGTTAGTTTTCCCTTAAGGTTTGTTTCCCCACAAGGTTTGTTTTCCCAAAAGGTTTGTTTTCCCACAAGGTGGGTTTTCCCAAAAGGTTTGTTTCCCCACAAGGTTGGTTTTCCCACAAGGTTGGTTTTCCCGCAGGGTTTGTTTTCCCACAAGGTTAGTTTTCCCGCAAGTTCTGTTTCCCCACAAGGTTTGTTTTCCCACAAGGTTTGTTTTCCCACTGTGTTGGTTTTCCCACAAGGTTTGTTTTCCCACTAGGTTTGTTTCCCCACAAGGTTTGTTTTCCCACAAGGTTTGTTTTCCCCCAAGGTTGGTTTTCCCGCAAGGTTGGTTTTCCCACAAGGTTTGTTTTCCCACTGTGTTGGTTTTCCCAAAAGGTTCGCTTTCCCGCAAGGTTGGTTTTCCCAAAAGGTTTGTTTCCCACAAGGTTTGTTTTCCCACAAGGTTTGTTTTCCCACAAGGTTGGTTTTCCCGAAAGGTTTGTTTCCCCACAAGGTTGGTTTTCCAACAAGGTTGGTTTTCCCGCAGGGTTTGTTTTCCCACAAGGTTAGTTTTCCCGCAAGGTTTGTTTCCCCACAAGGTTTGTTTTCCCACAAGGATTGTTTTCTCACAAGGTTTGTTTTCCCACTAGGTTTGTTTTCCCACAAGGTTTGTTTTCCCCCAAGTTTGGTTTTCCCGCAAGGTTGGTTTTCCCACAAGGTTTGTTTTCCCACTGTGTTGGTTTTCCCAAAAGGTTCGCTTTCCCACAAGGTTCGTTTTCCCACAAGGTTGGTTTTCCCACAAGGTTGGTTTTTCCGCAGGGTTGCTTTCCCCATAAGGTTGGTTTCCCCATAAGGTTGGTTTTCCCACAAGGTTTGTTTTCTCACAAGGTTTGTTTTCCCACTAGGTTGTTTTTCCCACTAGGTTGGTTTTCCCACAAGGTTTGTTTTCCCACAAGCTTTGTTTTCCCCCAAGGTTGGTTTCCCCGCAAGGTTGGTTTTCCCACAAGGTTTGTTTTCCCAGTGTGTTAGTTTTCCCAAAAGGTTCGCTTTCCCGCAAGGCTGGTTTTCCCACAAGGTTTGTTTCCCCACAATGTTTGTTTTCTCACAAGGTTTGTTTTCCCACAAGGTTGGTTTTCCCGAAAGGTTTGTTTCCCCACAAGGTTGGTTTTCCCACAAGGCTGGTTTTCCCGCAGGGTTTGTTTTCCCACAAGGTTAGTTTTCCCGCAAGGTTTGTTTTCCCACAAGGTTAGTTTTCCCACAAGGTTTGTTTCCCCACAAGGTTTGTTTCCCCACAAGGTTTGTTTTCCCACAAGGATTGTTTTCTCACAAGGTTTGTTTTCCCACGTGTTGGTTTTCCCAAGAGGTTCGCTTTCCCGCAAGGTTCGCTTTCCCGCAAGGTTGGTTTTCCCACAAGGTTTGTTTTCCCAATAGGTTTGTTTCCCCACAAGGTTTGTTTTCTCACAAGGTTTGTTTTCCCACAAGGTTTGTTTTCCCACAAGGTTTGTTTTCCCACAAGGTTTGTTTTGCCACAAGGTTGGTTTTCCAGAAAGGTTTGTTTCCCCACAAGGTTGGTTTTCCCACAAGGTTTGTTTTCTCACAAGGTTTGTTTTCCCACTAGGTTTGTTTCCCCACAAGGTTTGTTTTCCCACAAGGTTTGTTTTCCCCCAAGGTTGGTTTTCCCGCAAGGTTGGTTTTCCCACAAGGTTTGTTTTCCCACTGTGTTGGTTTTCCCAAAAGGTTCGCTTTCCCGCAAGGTTGGTTTTCCCAAAAGGTTTGTTTCCCCACAAGGTTTGTTTTCCCACAAGGTTTGTTTTCCCACAAGGTTGGTTTTCCTGAAAGGTTTGTTTCCCCACAAGGTTGGTTATCCCACAAGGTTGGTTTTCCCGCAGGGTTTGTTTTCCCACAAGGTTAGTTTTCCCACAAGGTTTGTTTCCCCACAAGGTTTGTTTTCCCACAAGGATTGTTTTCTCACAAGGTTTGTTTTACCACTAGGTTTGTTTCCCCACAAGGTTTGTTTTCCCACAAGGTTTGTTTTCCCCCAAGGTTGGTTTTCCCGCAAGGTTGGTTTTCCCACAAGGTTTGTTTTCCCACTGTGTTGGTTTTCCCAAAAGATTCGCTTTCCCACAAGGTTCGTTTTCCCACAAGGTTGGTTTTCCCACAAGGTTGGTTTTCCCGCAGGGTTGCTTTAACCATAAGGTTTGTTTTCCCACAAGGTTTGTTTCTCACAAGGTTTGTTTTCCTCTTAGGTTGTTTTTCCCACTAGGTTGGTTTTCCCACAAGGTTTGTTTTCCCACAAGCTTTGTTTTCCCCCAAGGTTGGTTTTCCCGCAAGGTTGGTTTTCCCACAAGGTTTGTTTTCCCAGTGTGTTGGTTTTCCCAAAAGGTTCGCTTTCCCGCAAGGCTGGTTTTCCCACAAGGTTTGTTTCCCCACAATGTTTGTTTTCTCACAAGGTTTGTTTTCCCACAAGGTTGGTTTTCCCGAAAGGTTTGTTTCCCCACAAGGTTGGTTTTCCCACAAGGCTGGTTTTCCCGCAGGGTTTGTTTTCCCACAAGGTTAGTTTTCCCGCAAGGTTTGTTTTCCCACAAGGTTAGTTTTCCCACAAGGTTTGTTTCCCCACAAGGTTTGTTTCCCCACAAGGTTTGTTTTCCCACAAGGATTGTTTTCTCACAAGGTTTGTTTTCCCACTGTGTTGGTTTTCCCAAGAGGTTCGCTTTCCCGCAAGGTTCGCTTTCCCGCAAGGTTGGTTTTCCCACAAGGTTTGTTTTCTCACAAGGTTTGTTTTCCCAATAGGTTTGTTTCCCCACAAGGTTTGTTTTCTCACAAGGTTTGTTTTCCCACAAGGTTTGTTTTCCCACAAGGTTTGTTTTCCCACAAGGTTTGTTTTGCCACAAGGTTGGTTTTCCAGAAAGGTTTGTTTCCCCACAAGGTTGGTTTTCCCACAAGGTTTGTTTTCCCGCAGGGTTTGTTTTCCCACAAGGTTAGTTTTCCCGCAAGGTTTGTTTTCCCACAAGGTTAGTTTTCCCACAAGGTTTGTTTCCCCACAAGGTTTGTTTCCCCACAAGGTTTGTTTTCCCACAAGGATTGGTTTCTCACAAGGTTTGTTTTCCCACTGTGTTGGTTTTCCCAAAAGGTTCACTTTCCCGCAAGGTTGGTTTTCACACAAGGTTGGTTTTCCCGCAGGGTTTGTTTCCCCATAAGGTTGGTTTTCCCACAAGGTTTGTTTTCTCACAAGGTTTGTTTTCCCACTAGGTTGGTTTTCCCACAAGGTTTGTTTTCCCACAAGGTTTGTTTACCCACAAGGTTTGTTTTCCCACAAGGTTTGTTTTCCCTCAAGATTTGTTTTTCCTCTAGGTTGGTTTTCCCACAAGGTTGGTTTTCCCACAACGTTAGTTTTCTCACAAGGTTGGTTTTCCCACAGGGTTTGTTTCCCCATAAGGTTTGTTTTCCCACAAGGTTTGTTTTCCCACAAGATTTGTTTTCCCACAAGGTTGGTTTTCCCGCAGGGTTTGTTTTCCCACAAGGTTAGTTTTCCCGAAAGGTTTGTTTCCCCACAAGGTTGGTTTTCATGCAGGGTTTGTTTTCCCACAAGGTTAGTTTTCCCGCAAGGTTTGTTTCCCCACAAGGTTTGTTTTCCCACAAGGATTGTTTTCTCACAAGTTTTGTTTTCCCACTAGGTTTGTTTCCCCACAAGGTTTGTGTTCCCACAAGGTTTGTTTTCCCCCAAGGTTGGTTTTCCCGCAAGGTTGGTTTTCCCACAAGGTTTGTTTTCCCACTGTGTTGGTTTTCCCAAAAGGTTCGCTTTCCCACAAGGTTGGTTTTCCCACAAGGTTGGTTTTCCCGCAGGGTTGCTTTCCCCATAAGGTTGGTTTTCCCACAAGGTTTGTTTTCTCACAAGGTTTGTTTTCCCACTAGGTTTTTTTCCCACTAGGTTGGTTTTCCCACAAGGTTTGTTTTCCCGCAAGCTTTGTTTTCCCCCAAGGTTGGTTTTCCCGCAATGTTGGTTTTCCCACAAGGTTTGTTTCCCCACAAGGTTTGTTTTCCCAAAAGGTTTGTTTTCTCACAAGGTTTGTTTTCCCACTGTTTTGGTTTTCCCATAAGGTTGTCTTTCCCAGAAGGTTTGTTTTCCCACAAGGTTTGTTTTCCCTCAAGATTTGTTTTTCCTCTAGGTTGGTTTTCCCACAAGGTTGGTTTTCCCACAACGTTAGTTTTCTCACAAGGTTGGTTTTCCCACAGGGTTTGTTTCCCCATAAGGTTTGTTTTCCCACAAGGTTTGTTTTCCCACAAGATTTGTTGTCCCACAAGGTTGGTTTTCCCGCAGGGTTTGTTTTCCCACAAGGTTAGTTTTCCCGAAAGGTTTGTTTCCCCACAAGGTTGGTTTTCCCACAAGGTTGGTTTTCATGCAGGGTTTGTTTTCCCACAAGGTTAGTTTTCCCGCAAGGTTTGTTTCCCCACAAGGTTTGTTTTCCCACAAGGATTGTTTTCTCACAAGGTTTGTTTTCCCACTAGGTTTGTTTCCCCACAAGGTTTGTTTTCCCACAAGGTTTGTTTTCCCCCAAGGTTGGTTTTCCCGCAAGGTTGGTTTTCCCACAAGGTTTGTTTTCCCACTGTGTTGGTTTTCCCAAAAGGTTCGCTTTCCCACAAGGTTGGTTTTCCCACAAGGTTGGTTTTCCCGCAGGGTTGCTTTCCCCATAAGGTTGGTTTTCCCACAAGGTTTGTTTTCTCACAAGGTTTGTTTTCCCACTAGGTTTTTTTCCCACTAGGTTGGTTTTCCCACAAGGTTTGTTTTCCCACAAGCTTTGTTTTCCCCCAAGGTTGGTTTTCCCGCAATGTTGGTTTTCCCACAAGGTTTGTTTTCCCACTGTGTTGGTTTTCCCAAAAGGTTCGCTTTCCCACAAGGTTGGTTTTCCCAAAAGGTTTGTTTCCCCACAAGGTTTGTTTTCCCACAAGGTTTGTTTTCCCACAAGGTTGGTTTTCCCGAAAGGTTTGTTTCCCCACAAGGTTGGTTTTCCCACAAGGTAGGTTTTCCCGCAGGGTTTGTTTTCCCACAAGGCTAGTTTTCCCGCAAGGTTTGTTTTCCCACAAGGTTAGTTTTCCCACAAGGTTTGTTTCCCCACAAGGTTTGTTTCCCCACAAGGTTTGTTTTCCCACAAGGATTGTTTTCTCACAAGGTTTGTTTTCCCACTGTGTTGGTTTTCCGAAAAGGTTCGCTTTCCCGCAAGGTTGGTTTTCCCACAAGGTTGGTTTTCCCGCAGGGTTTGTTTCCCCATAAGGTTTGTTTTCCCACAAGGTTTGTTTTCTCACAAGGTTTGTTTTCCTACTAGGTTGGTTTTCCCACAAGGTTTGTTTTCCCACAAGGTTTGTTTTCCCACAAGGTTTGTTTTCCCCCAAGGTTGGTTTTCCTGCAAGTTTGGTTTTCCCAAAAGGTTGGTTTTCCCACAAGGTTGGTTTTCCCGCAAGGTTAGTTTTCCCACAAGGTCTGATTTAACACAATGTTTGTTTTCCCACTAGGTTTGTTTCCCCACAAGGTTTGTTTTCCCACAAGGTTTGTTTTCCCCCAAGGTTGGTTTTCCCGCGAGGTTGGTTTTCCCACAAGGTTTGTTTTCCCACTGTGTTGGTTTTCCCAAAAGGTTCGCTTTCCCACAAGGTTTGTTTTCCCACTAGGTTGTTTTTCCCACTAGGTTGGTTTTCCCAAAATATTTGTTTTCCCACAAGCTTTGTTTTCCCCCAAGGTTGGTTTTCCCGCAAGGTTGGTTTTCCCACAAGGTTTGTTTTCCACTGTGTTGGTTGTCCCAAAAGGTTCGCTTTCCCGCAAGGTTGGTTTTCCCACAAGGATTGTTTCCCCACAAGGTTTGTTTTCCCACAAGGTTTGTTTTCCCACAAGGTTTGTTTTCCCACATTGTTGGTTTTCCCGAAAGGTTTGTTTCCCCACAAGGTTTGTTTTCCCACTAGGTTTGTTTTCCCATAAGGTTGGTTTTCAAACAAGGTTTGTTTTCTCACAAGGTTTGTTTTCCCACTAGGTTTGTTTTCCCACTAGGTTTGTTTTCCCATAAGGTTGGTTTTCAAACAAGGTTTGTTTTCTCACAAGGTTTGTTTTCCCACTAGGTTTGTTTCCCCACAAGGTTTGTTTTCTCACAAGGTTTGTTTTCCCACAAGGTTTGTTTTCCCACAAGGTTTGTTTTCCCACAAGGTTGGTTTTCCCGAAAGGTTTGTTTCCCCACAAGGTTGGTTTTCCCACAAGGTTGGTTTTCCCGCAGGGTTTGTTTTCCCAAAAGGTTCGTTTTCCCGCAAGGTTTGTTTTCCCACAAGGTTAGTTTTCCCAAAAGGTTTGTTTTCCCACAAGGTTTGTTTCCCCACAAGTATTGTTTTCCCACTGTTTTGGTTTTCCCATAAGGTTGTCTTTCCCACAAGGTTTGTTTTCCCACAAGGTTTGTTTTCCCTCAAGATTTGTTTTTCCTCTAGGTTGGTTTTCCCACAAGGTTGGTTTTCCCACAGCGTTAGTTTTCTCACAAGGTTGGTTTTCCCACAAGGTTTGTTTCCCCACAAGGTTGGTTTTCCCGCAGGGTTTGTTTTCCCACAAGGTTAGTTTTCCCGCAAGGTTTGTTTCCCCACAAGGTTGGTTTTGGGAAAACAAACCTTGTGGGAAAACAAACCTTGTGAGAAAACAAACCTTGTGGGGAAAGAAACCCTGGGGGAAAACAAAGCTTGTGGGAAAACAAACCTTGTGGGAAAACCAACCTTGCGGGAAAACCAACCTTGGGGGAAAACAAACCTTGTGGGAAAACAAACCTTGTGGGGAAACAAACCTAGTGGGAAAACAAACCTTGTGAGAAAACAATCCTTGTGGGAAAACAAACCTTGTAGGGAAACAAACCTTGCGGGAAAACCAACCTTGGGGGAAAACAAAGCTTGTGGGAAAACAAACCTTTTGGGAAAACAAACCTTGTGGGAAAACAAACCTTGTGGAAAAACCAACCTTATGGGGAAAGAAACCTTGTGGGGAAACAAACCTTTCGGGAAAACCAACCTTGTGGTAAAACAAACCTTGTGGGAAAACAAACCTTGTGGGAAAACAAACCTTGTGGGAAAACAAACCTTATGGGAAAACAAACCTTGTGGGGAAACAAACCTTGTGGGAAAACCAACAACAACCTATTGGGAAAACAAACCTTGTGAGAAAACAAACCTTATGGGAAAACAAACCTTGTGGGGAAACAAACCTTGTGGGAAAACCAACCTTGCGGGAAAGCGCACCTTTTGGGAAAACCAACACAGTGGGAAAACAAACCTTGTGGGAAAACAAACCTTGTGGGAAAACAAACCTTGTGGGAAAACAAACCTTATGGGAAAACAAACCTTGTGGGGAAACAAACCTTGTGGGAAAACCAACCTTGCGGGAAAGCGCACCTTTTGGGAAAACCAACACAGTGGGAAAACAAACATTGTGGGAAAACCAACCTTGCGGGAAAACCAACCTTGGGGGAAAACAAAGCTTGTGGGAAAACAAACCTTGTGGGAAAACCAACCTAGTAGGAAAACAACCTAGTGGGAAAACAAACCTTGTGAGAAAACAAACCTTGTGGGAAAACCAACCTTATGGGGAAAGCAACCCTGCGGGAAAACCAACCTCGTGGGAAAACCAACCTTGTGGGAAAGCGAACCTTTTGGGAAAACCAACAAAATGGGAAAACAAACCTTGTGGGAAAACCAACCTTGCGGGAAAACCAACCTTGGGGGAAAACAAACCTTGTGGGAAAACAAACCTTGTGGGGAAACAAACCTAGTGGAAAAACAAACCTTGTGAGAAAACAATCCTTGTGGGCAAACAAACCTTGTGGGGAAACAAACCTTGCGGGAAAACTAACCTTGTGGGAAAACAAACCCTGCGGGAAAACCAACCTTGCGGGAAAACCAACCTTGTGGGGAAACAAACCTTTCGGGAAAACCAACCTTGTGGGAAAACAAACCTTGTGGGAAAACAAACCTTGTGGGAAAACAAACCTTGTGAGAAAACAAACCTTGTGGGGAAACAAACCTAGTGGGAAAATAAACCTTGTGAGAAAACAAACCTTGTGGGAAAACCAACCTTATGGGAAAACAAACCTAGTGGGAAAACAAGCCTTGTGGGGAAACAAACCTTTCGGGAAAACCAACCTTGAGGGAAAAAAAACCTTGTGGGAAAACAAACCTTGTGGGAAAACAAACCTTGTGGGAAAACAAACCTTGTGGGAAAACAAACCTTATGGGAAAACAAACCTTGTGGGGAAACAAACCTTGTGGGAAAACAAAGCTTGTGGGAAAACAAACCTTGTGGGAAAACCAACCTAGTGGGAAAAACAACCTAGTGGGAAAACAAAGATTGGGGGAAAACAAAGCTTGTGGGAAAACAAACCTTGTGGGAAAACCAACCTAGTGGGAAAAACAACCTATTGGGAAAACAAACCTTTTGAGAAAACAAACCTTGTGGGAAAACCAACCTTATGGGGAAAGCAACCCTGCGGGAAAACCAACCTTGTGGGAAAGCGAACCTTCTGGGAAAACCAACACAGTGGGAAAACAAACCTTGTGGGAAAACCAACCTTGCGGGAAAACCAACCTTGGGGGAAAACCAACCTAGTGGGAAAAACAACCTAGTGGGAAAACAAACCTTGTGAGAAAACAAACCTTGTGGGAAAACCAACCTTATGGGGAAAGCAACCCTGCGGGAAAACCAACCTTATGGGAAAACCAACCTTGTGGGAAAGCGAACCTTCTGGGAAAACCAACACAGTGGGAAAACAAACCTTGGGGGAAAACCAACCTTGCGGGAAAGCGAACCTTTTGGGAAAACCAACACAGTGGGAAAACAAACCTTGTGGGAAAACCAACCTTGCGGGAAAACCAACCTTGGGGGAAAACAAAGCTTGTGGGAAAACAAACCTTGTGGGAAAACCAACCTAGTGGGAAAAACAACCTAGTGGGAAAACAAACCTTGTGGGGAAACAAACCTTTCGGGAAAACCAACCTTGGGGGAAAACAAAGCTTGTGGGAAAACAAACCTTGCGGGAAAACCAACCTTGGGGGAAAACCAAGCTTGTGGGAAAACAAACCTTGTGGGAAAACCAACCTAGTGGGAAAAACAACCTAGTGGGAAAACAAACCTTGTGAGAAAACAAACCTTGTGGGAAAACCAACCTTATGGGGAAAGCAACCCTGCGGGAAAACCAACCTTGTGGGAAAACCAACCTTGGGGGAAAACCAACCTTGCGGGAAAACCAACCTTGGGGGAAAACAAAGCTTGTGGGAAAACAAACCTTGTGGGAAAACCAACCTAGTGGGAAAAACAACCTAGTGGGAAAACAAACCTTGTGAGAAAACAAACCTTGTGGGAAAACCAACCTTATGGGGAAAGCAACCCTGCGGGAAAACCAACCTTGTGGGAAAACCAACCTTGTGGGAAAGCGAACCTTTTGGGAAAACCAACACAGTGGGAAAACAAACCGTGTGGGAAAACCAACCTTGCGGGAAAACAAACCTTGTGGGAAAACAAACCTTGCGGGAAAACCAACCTTGGGGGAAAACAAAGCTTGTGGGAAAACAAACCTTTTGGGAAAACAAACCTTTTGGGAAAACAAACCTTGTGGGAAAACCAACCTTATGGGGAAACAAACCTTGTGGGGAAACAAACCTTTCGGGAAAACCAACCTTGTGGTAAAACAAACCTTGTGGGAAAACAAACCTTGTGGGAAAACAAACCTTGTGGGAAAACAAACCTTATGGGAAAACAAACCTTGTGGGGAAACAAACCTTGTGGGAAAACCAACAACGACCTAGTGGGAAAACAAACCTTGTCAGAAAACAAACCTTGTGGGAAAACCAACCTTATGGGGAAAGCAACCCTGCGGGAAAACCAAACTTGTGGGAAAACCAACCTTCTGGGAAAGCGAACCTTTTGGGAAAACCAACACAGTCGGAAAACAAACCTTGTGGGAAAACCAACTTTGCGGGAAAACCAACCTTGGGGGAAAACAAACCTTGTGGGAAAACAAACCTTGTGGGGAAACAAACCTAGTGGGAAAACAATCCTTGTGGGAAAACAAACCTTGTGGGGAAACAAACCTTGCGGGAAAACTAACCTTGTGGGAAAACAAACCCTGCGGGAAAACCAACCTTGTGGGAAAACCAACCTTGTGGGGAAACAAACCTTTCGGGAAAACCAACCTTGTGGGAAAACAAACCTTGTGGGAAAGCAAACCTTGTGGGAAAACAAACCTTGTGAGAAAACAAACCTTGTGGGGAAACAAACCTAGTGGGAAAACAAACCTTGTGGGAAAACCAACCTTATGGGAAAACAAACCTAGTGGGAAAACAAACCTTGTGGGGAAACAAACCTTGTGGGGAAACAAACCTAGTGGGAAAACAATCCTTGTGGGAAAACAAACCTTGTGGGGAAACAAACCTTTCGGGAAAACTAACCTTGTGGGAAAACAAACCCTGCGGGAAAACCAACCTTGTGGGAAAACCAACCTTGTGGGGAAACAAACCTTTCGGGAAAACCAACCTTGTGGGAAAACAAACCTTGTGGGAAAACAAACCTTGTGGGAAAGCAAACCTTGTGGGAAAACAAACCTTGTGAGAAAACAAACCTTGTGGGGAAACAAACCTAGTGGGAAAACAAACCTTGTGAGAAAACAAACCTTGTGGGAAAACCAACCTTATGGGAAAACAAACCTAGTGGGAAAACAAACCTTGTGGGGAAACAAACCTTTCTGGAAAACCAACCTTGTGGGAAAACAAACCTTGTGGGAAAACAAACCTTGTGAGAAAACAAACCTTATGGGAAAACAAACCTTGTGGGGAAACAAACCTTGTGGGAAAACCAACCTTGCGGGAAAGCGAACCTTTTGGGAAAACCAACACAGTGGGACAACAAACCTTGTGGGAAAACCATCCTTGCGGGAAAACTAACCTTGGGGGAAAACAAAGCTTGTGGGAAAACAAACCTTGTGGGAAAACCAACCTAGTGGGAAAAACAACCTAGTGGGAAAACAAACCTTGTGAGAAAACAAACCTTGTGGGAAAACCAACCTTATGGGGAAAGCAACACAGTCGTAAACAAACCTTTCGGGAAAACCAACCTTGTGGGAAAACAAACCTTGTGGGAAAACAAACCTTGTGGGAAAACAAACCTTGTGGGAAAACAAACCTTATGGGAAAACAAACCTTGTGGGGAAAGAAACCTTGTGGGAAAACCAACCTTGCGGGAAAGCGGACCTTTTGGGAAAGCCAACACAGTGGGAAAACAAACCTTGTGGGAAAACAAACCTTTTGGGAAAACAAACCTTATGGGAAAACAAACCTTGTGGGGAAACAAACCTTGTGGGAAAACCAACAACGACCTAGTGGGAAAACAAACCTTGTCAGAAAACAAACCTTGCGGGAAAACCAACCTTATGGGGAAAGCAACCCTGCGGGAAAACCAAACTTGTGGGAAAACCAACCTTATGGGGAAAGCAACCCTGCGGGAAAACCAAACTTGTGGGAAAACCAACCTTCTGGGAAAGCGAACCTTTTGGGAAAACCAACACAGTCGGAAAACAAACCTTGTGGGAAAACCAACCTTGCGGGAAAACCAACCTTGGGGGAAAACAAACCTAGTGGGAAAACAAACCTTGTGAGAAACAAACCTTGGGGGAAAACCAACCTTGCGGGAAAACCAACCTTGTGGGAAAGCGAACTTTTTGGGAAAACCAACACAGTGGGAAAACAAACCTTGTGGGAAAACCAACCTTATGGGGAAAGCAACCCTGCGGGAAAACCAACCTTGTGGGAAAACCAACCTTGGGGGAAAACCAACCTTACGGGAAAACCAACCTTGGGGGAAAACAAAGCTTGTGGGAAAATAAACCTTGTGGGAAAACCAACCTAGTGGGAAAACAAACCTTGTGAGAAAACAAACCTTGTGGGAAAACCAACCTTATGAGGAAAGCAACCCTGCGGGAAAACCAACCTTGTGGGAAAACCAACCTTGTGGGAAAGCGAACCTTTTGGGAAAACCAACACAGTGGGAAAACAAACCTTGTGGGAAAACCAACCTTGCGGGAAAGCGAACCTTTTGGGAAAACCAACACAGTGGGAAAACAAACCTTGTGGGAAAACCAACCTTGCGGGAAAACCAACCTTGGGGGAAAACAAAGCTTGTGGGAAAACCAACCTTATGGGGAAACAAACCTTGTGGGGAAACAAACCTTTCGGGAAAACCAACCTTGTGGCAAAACAAACCTTGTGGGAAAACAAACCTTGTGGGAAAACAAACCTTGTGGGAAAACAAACCTTATGGGAAAACAAACCTTGTGGGGAAACAAACCTTGTGGGAAAACCAACAACGACCTAGTGGGAAAACAAACCTTGTCAGAAAACAAACCTTGTGGGAAAACCAACCTTATGGGGAAAGCAACCCTGCGGGAAAACCAAACTTGTGGGAAAACCAACCTTCTGGGAAAGCGAACCTTTTGGGAAAACCAACACAGTCGGAAAACAAACCTTGTGGGAAAACCAACCTTGCGGGAAAACCAACCTTGGGGGAAAACAAACCTTGTGGGAAAACAAACCTTGTGGGGAAACAAACCTAGTGGGAAAACAATCCTTGTGGGAAAACAAACCTTGTGGGGAAACAAACCTTGCGGGAAAACTAACCTTGTGGGAAAACAAACCCTGCGGGAAAACCAACCTTGTGGGAAAACCAACCTTGTGGGAAAACCAACCTTGTGGGGAAACAAACCTTTCGGGAAAACCAACCTTGTGGGAAAACAAACCTTGTGGGAAAACAAACCTTGTGGGAAAGTAAACCTTGTGGGAAAACAAACCTTGTGAGAAAACAAACCTTGTGGGGAAACAAACCTAGTGGGAAAACAAACCTTGTGAGAAAACAAACCTTGTGGGAAAACCAACCTTATGGGAAAACAAACCTAGTGGGAAAACAAACCTTGTGGGGAAACAAACCTTGTGGGGAAACAAACCTAGTGGGAAAACAATCCTTGTGGGAAAACAAACCTTGTGGGGAAACAAACCTTGCGGGAAAACTAACCTTGTGGGAAAACAAACCCTGCGGGAAAACCAACCTTGTGGGAAAACCAACCTTGTGGGGAAACAAACCTTTCGGGAAAACCAACCTTGTGGGAAAACAAACCTTGTGGGAAAAGAAACCTTGTGGGAAAGCAAACCTTGTGGGAAAACAAACCTTGTGAGAAAACAAACCTTGTGGGGAAACAAACCTAGTGGGAAAACAAACCTTGTGAGAAAACAAACCTTGTGGGAAAACCAACCTTATTGGAAAACAAACCTAGTGGGAAAACAAACCTTGTGGGGAAACAAACCTTTCTGGAAAACCAACCTTGTGGGAAAACAAACCTTGTGGGAAAACAAACCTTGTGAGAAAACAAACCTTATGGGAAAACAAACCTTGTGGGGAAACAAACCTTGTGGGAAAACCAACCTTGCGGGAAAGCGAACCTTTTGGGAAAACCAACACAGTGGGACAACAAACCTTGTGGGAAAACCATCCTTGCGGGAAAACTAACCTTGGGGGAAAACAAAGCTTGTGGGAAAACAAACCTTGTGGGAAAACCAACCTAGTGGGAAAAACAACCTAGTGGGAAAACAAACCTTGTGAGAAAACAAACCTTGTGGGAAAACCAACCTTATGGGGAAAGCAACCCTGCGGGAAAACCAACCTTGTGGGAAAACCAACCTTGTGGGAAAGCGAACCTTTTGGGAAAACCAACACAGTGGGAAAACAAACCTTGTGGGAAAACCAACCTTGCGGGAAAACCAACCTTGGGGGAAAACAACCCTTGTGGGAAAACAAACCTTGTGGGGAAACAAACCTAGTGGGAAAACAAACCTTGTGAGAAAACAATCCTTGTGGGAAAACAAACCTTGTGGGGAAACAAACCTTGCGGGAAAACTAACCTTGTGGGAAAACAAACCCTGCGGGAAAACCAACCTTGTGGGAAAACCAACCTTGTGGGGAAACAAACCTTTCGGGAAAACCAACTTTGTGGGAAAACAAACCTTGTGGGAAAACAAACCTTGTGGGAAAACAAACCTTGTGGGAAAACAAACATTTTGAGAAAACAAACCTTGTGGGGAAACAAACCTTGTGGGAAAACCAACCTTGCGGGAAAGCGAACCTTTTGGGAAAATCAACACAGTGGGAAAACAAACCTTGTGGGAAAACCAACCTTGCGGGAAAACCAACCTTGGGGGAAAACAAAGCTTGTGGGAAAACAAACCTTGTGGGAAAACCAACCTAGTGGGAAAAACAACCTAGTGGGAAAACCAACCTTGTGAGAAAACAAACCTTGTGGGAAAACCAACCTTATGGGGAAAGCAACCCTGCGGAAAACCAACCTTGTGGGAAAAACAACCTTGTGGGAAAGCGAACCTTTTGGGAAAACCAACACAGTGGGAAAACAAACCTTGTGGGAAAACCAACCTTGCGGGAAAGCGAAAACCAACCTTATGGGGAAAGCAACCCTGCGGGAAAACCAACCTTGTGGGAAAACCAACCTTGTGGGAAAGCGAACCTTTTGGGAAAACCAACACAGTGGGAAAACAAACCTTGTGGGAAAACCAACCTTGCGGGAAAACCAACCTTGGGGGAAAACAAACCTTGTGGGAAAACAAACCTTGTGGGGAAACAAACCTAGTGGGAAAACAAACCTTGTGAGAAAACAATCCTTGGGGGAAAACAAACCTTGTGGGGAAACAAACCTTGCGGGAAAACTAACCTTGTGGGAAAACAAACCCTGCGGGAAAACCAACCTTGTGGGAAAACCAACCTTGTGGGGAAACAAACCTTTCGGGAAAACCAACCTTGTGGGAAAACAAACCTTGTGGGAAAACAAACCTTGTGGGAAAACAAACCTTGTGGGAAAACAAACCTTATGGGAAAACAAACCTTGTGGGGAAAGAAACCTTGTGGGAAAACCAACCTTGCGGGAAAGCGGACCTTTTGGGAAAGCCAACACAGTGGGAAAACAAACCTTGTGGGAAAACAAACCTTGTGGGAAAACAAACCTTATGGGAAAACAAACCTTGTGGGGAAACAAACCTTGTGGGAAAACCAACAACGACCTAGTGGGAAAACAAACCTTGTCAGAAAACAAACCTTGTGGGAAAACCAACCTTATGGGGAAAGCAACCCTGCGGGAAAACCAAACTTGTGGGAAAACCAACCTTCTGGGAAAGCGAACCTTTTGGGAAAAATAACACAGTCGGAAAACAAACCTTGTGGGAAAACCAACCTTGCGGGAAAACCAACCTTGGGGGAAAACAAACCTTGTGGGAAAACAAACCTTGTGGGGAAACAAACCTAGTGGGAAAACAATCCTTGTGGGAAAACAAACCTTGTGGGGAAACAAACCTTGCGGGAAAACTAACCTTGTGGGAAAACAAACCCTGCGGGAAAACCAACCTTGTGGGAAAACCAACCTTGTGGGGAAACAAACCTTTCGGGAAAACCAACCTTGTGGGAAAACAAACCTTGTGGGAAAACAAACCTTGTGGGAAAACAAACCTTGTGGGAAAACAAACCTTGTGAGAAAACAAACCTTGTGGGGAAACAAACCTAGTGGGAAAACAAACCTTGTGAGAAAACAAACCTTGTGGGAAAACCAACCTTATGGGAAAACAAACCTAGTGGGAAAACAAACCTTGTGGGGAAACAAACCTTTCTGGAAAACCAACCTTGTGGGAAAACAAACCTTGTGGGAAAACAAACCTTGTGGGAAAACAAACCTTGTGGGAAAACAAACCTTATGGGAAAACAAACCTTGTGGGGAAACAAACCTTGTGGGAAAACCAACCTTGCGGGAAAGCGAACCTTTTGGGAAAACCAACACAGTGGGACAACAAACCTTGTGGGAAAACCATCCTTGCGGGAAAACTAACCTTGGGGGAAAACAAAGCTTGTGGGAAAACAAACCTTGTGGGAAAACCAACCTAGTGGGAAAAACAACCTAGTGGGAAAACAAACCTTGTGAGAAAACAAACCTTGTGGGAAAACCAACCTTATGGGGAAAGCAACCCTGCGGGAAAACTAACCTTGTGGGAAAACCAACCTTGTGGGAAAGCGAACCTTTTGGGAAAACCAACACAGTGGGAAAACAAACCTTGTGGGAAAACCAACCTTGCGGGAAAACCAACCTTGGGGGAAAACAAACCTTGTGGGAAAACAAACCTTGTGGGGAAACAAACCTAGTGGGAAAACAAACCTTGTGAGAAAACAATCCTTGTGGGAAAACAAACCTTGTGGGGAAACAAACCTTGCGGGAAAACTAACCTTGTGGGAAAACAAACCCTGCGGGAAAACCAACCTTGTGGGAAAACCAACCTTGTGGGGAAACAAACCTTTCGGGAAAACCAACTTTGTGGGAAAACAAACCTTGTGGGAAAACAAACCTTGTGGGAAAACAAACCTTGTGGGAAAACAAACATTGTGAGAAATCAACACAGTGGGAAAACAAACCTTGTGGGAAAACCAACCTTGCGGGAAAACCAACCTTGGGGGAAAACAAAGCTTGTGGGAAAACAAACCTTGTGGGAAAACCAACCTAGTGGGAAAAACAACCTAGTGGGAAAACCAACCTTGTGAGAAAACAAACCTTGTGGGAAAACCAACCTTATGGGGAAAGCAACCCTGCGGGAAAACCAACCTTGTGGGAAAAACAACCTTGTGGGAAAGCGAACCTTTTGGGAAAACCAACACAGTGGGAAAACAAACCTTGTGGGAAAACCAACCTTGCGGGAAAGCGAACCTTTTGGGAAAACCAACACAGTGGGAAAACAAACCTTGTGGGAAAACCATCCTTGCGGGAAAACCAACCTTGGGGGAAAACAAAGCTTGTGGGAAAACAAACCTTGTGGGAAAACCAACCTAGTGGGAAAAACAACCTAGTGGGAAAACAAATCTTTTGAGAAAATAAACCCTGCGGGAAAACCAACCTTGTGGGAAAACCAACCTTGCGGGGAAACAAACCTTTCGGGAAAACCAACTTTGTGGGAAAACAAACCTTGTGGGAAAACAAACCTTGTGGGAAAACAAACCTTGTGGGAAAACAAACATTGTGAGAAAACAAACCTTGTGGGGAAACAAACCTTGTGGGAAAACCGACCTTGCGGGAAAGCGAACCTTTTGGGAAAATCAACACAGTGGGAAAACAAACCTTGTGGGAAAACCAACCTTGCGGGAAAACCAACCTTGGGGGAAAACAAAGCTTGTGGGAAAACAAACCTTGTGGGAAAATCAACCTAGTGGGAAAAACAACCTAGTGGGAAAACAAACCTTGTGAGAAAATAAACCTTGTGGGAAAACCAACCTTATGGGGAAAGCAACCCTGCGGGAAAACCTACCTTGTGGGAAAACCAACCTTGTGGGAAAGCGAACCTTTTGGGAAAACCAACACAGTGGGAAAACAAACCTTGTGGGAAAACCAACCTTGCGGGAAAACCAACCTTGGGGGAAAACAAACCTTGTGGGAAAACAAACCTTGTGGGGAAACAAACCTAGTGGGAAAACAAACCTTGTGAGAAAACAATCCTTGTGGGAAAACAAACCTTGTGGGGAAACAAACCTTGCGGGAAAACTAACCTTGTGGGAAAACAAACCCTGCGGGAAAACCAACCTTGTGGGAAAACCAACCTTGTGGGGAAACAAACCTTTTGGGAAAACCAACCTTGTGGGAAAACAAACCTTGTGTTAAAACAAACCTTGTGGGAAAACAAACCTTGTGAGAAAACAAACCTTGTGGGAAAAAAAACCTTGTGGGAAAACCAACCTAGTGGGAAAACAAACCTTGTGAGAAAACAAACCTTGTGGGAAAACCAACCTTATGGGGAAACAAACCCTGCGGGAAAACCAACCTTGTGGGAAAACCAACCTTGCGGGAAAGCGAACCTTTTGGGAAAACCAACACAGTGGGAAAACAAACCTTGTGAGAAAACAATCCTTGTGGGAAAACAAACCTTGTGGGGAAAAAAACATTGTGGGGAAACAAACCTTGTGGGAAAACTAACCTTGTGGGAAAACAAACCTTGCGGGAAAACTAGACTTGTGGGAAAACAAACCCTGCGGGAAAACCAACCTTGTGGGAAAACCAACCTTGTGGGAAAACAAACCTTTCGGGAAAACCAACCTTGTGGGAAAACAAACCTTGTGGGAAAACAAACCTTGTGGGAAAACAAACCTTGTGGGAAAACAAACCTTGTGAGAAAACAAACCTTGTGGGGAAACAAACCTAGTAGGAAAACAAACCTTGTGAGAAAACAAACCTTGTGGGAAAACCAACCTTATGGGAAAACAAACTTAGTGGGAAAACAAACCTTGTGGGGAAACAAACCTTTCGGGAAAACCAACCTTGTGGGAAAACAAACCTTGTGGGAAAACAAACCTTGTGGGAAAACGAAACTTGTGGGAAAACAAACCTTATGGGAAAACAAACATTGTGGGGAAACAAACCTTGTGGGAAAACCAACCTTGCCGGAAAGCGAACCTTTTGGGAAAACCAACACAGTGGGAAAACAAACCTTGTGGGAAAACCAACCTTGCGGGAAAACCAACCTTGGGGGAAAACAAAGCTTGTGGGAAAACAAACCTTGTGGGAAAACCAACCTAGTGGGAAAAACAACCTAGTGGGAAAACAAACCTTGTGAGAAAACAAACCTTGTGGGAAAACCAACCTTATGGGGAAAGCAACCCTGCGGGAAAACCAACCTTGTTGGAAAACCAACCTTGTGGGAAAGCGAACCTTTTGGGAAAACCAACACAGTGGGAAAACATTCCTTGTGGGAAAACCAACCTTGCGGGAAAACAAACCTTGGGGGAAAACAAACCTTGTGGGAAAACAAACCTTGTGAGGAAACAAACCTAGTGGGAAAACAAACCTTGTGAGAAAACAATCCTTGTGGGAAAACAAACCTTGTGGGGAAACAAACCTTGCGGGAAAACTCAACCTTGTGGGAAAACCAACCTTGTGGGGAAACAAGCCTTTCGGGAAAACCAACCTTGTGGGAAAACAAACCTTGTGGGAAAACAAACCTTGTGGGAAAACAAACCTTGTGGGAAAACAAACCTTGTGAGAAAACAAACCTTGTGGGGAAACAAACCTAGTGGGAAAACAAACCTTGTGAGAAAACAAACCTTGTGGGAAAACCAACCTTATGGGAAAACAAACCTAGTGGGAAAACAAACCTTGTGGGGAAACAAACCTTTCTGGAAAACCAACCTTGTGGGAAAACAAACCTTGTGGGAAAACAAACCTTGTGGGAAAACAAACCTTGTGGGAAAACAAACCTTATGGGAAAACAAACCTTGTGGGGAAACAAACCTTGTGGAAAAACCAACCTTGCGGGAAAGCGAACCTTTTGGGAAAACCAACACAGTGGGAAAACAAACCTTTTGGGAAAACCAACCTTGCGGGAAAACCAACCTTGGGGGAAAACAAAGCTTGTGGGAAAACAAACCTTGTGGGGAAACAAACCTTGCGGGAAAACTAACCTTGTGGGAAAACAAACCCTGCGGGAGTACCAACCTTGTGGGAAAACCAACCTTGTGGGGAAACAAACCTTTCCGGAAAACCAACCTTGTGGGAAAACAAACCTTGTGGGAAAACAAAAATTGTGGGAAAACAAACCTTGTTAGAAAACAAACCTTGTGGGGAAACAAACCTAGTGGGAAAACAAACCTTGTGAGAAAACAAACCTTGTGGGAAAACCAACCTTATGGGAAAACAAACCTAATGGGAACACAAACCTTGTGGGGAAACAAACCTTTCGGGAAAACCAACCTTGTGGGAAAACAAACCTTGTGGGAAAACAAACCTTGTGGGAAAACCAACCTTGTGGGAAAGCGAACCTTTTGGGAAAACCAACACAGTGGGAAAACAAACCTTGTGGGAAAACCAACCTTGCGGGAAAACCAACCTTGGGGGAAAACAAACCTTGTGGGAAAACAAACCTTGTGGGGAAACAAACCTTGCGGGAAAGCGAACCTTTTGGGAAAACCAACACAGTGGGAAAACAAACCTTGTGTTAAAACCAACCTTGCGGGAAAACCAACCTTGGGGGAAAACAAAGCTTGTGGGAAAACAAACCTTGTGGGAAAACCAACCTAGTGGGAAAAACAACCTAGTGGGAAAACAAACCTTGTGAGAAAACAAACCTTGTGGGAAAACCAACCTTATGGGGAAAGCAACCCTGCGGGAAAACCAACTTTGTGGGAAAACCAACCTTGTGGGAAAGCGAACCTTTTGGGAAAACCAACACAGTGGGAAAACAAACCTTGTGGGAAAACCAACCTTGCGGGAAAACCAACCTTGGGGGAAAACAAACCTTGTGGGAAAACAAACCTTGTGGGGAAACAAACCTAGTAGGAAAACAAATCTTGTGAGAAAACAATCCTTGTGGGTAAACAAACCTTGTGGGGAAACAAACCTTGCGGGAAAACTAACCTTGTGGGAAAACAAACCCTGCGGGAAAACCAACCTTGTGGGAAAGCCCACCTTGTGGGGAAACAAACCTTTCGGGAAAACTAACCTTGTGGGAAAACAAACCCTGCGGGAAAACCAACCTTGTGGGAAAACAAACCTTGTGGGAAAACAAACCTTGTGGGAAAACAAACCTTGTGAGAAAACAAACCTTGTGGGAAAACCAACCTTATGGAAACCCTTCGGGAAAACCAACCTTGTGGGAAAACCAACCTTGCGGGAAAGCGAACCTTTTGGGAAAACCAACACAGTGGGAAAACAAACCTTGTGAGAAAACAATCCTTGTGGGAAAACAAACCTTGTGGGGAAACAAACCTTGTGGGGAAAAAAACCTTGTGGGAAAACTAACCTTGTGGGAAAACAGACCTTGCGGGAAAACTAACCTTGTGGGAAAACAAACCCTGCGGGAAAACCAACCTTGTGGGAAAACCAACCTTGTGGGGAAACAAACCTTTCGGGAAAACCAACCTTGTGGGAAAACAAACCTTGTGGGAAAACAGACCTTGTGGGAAAACAAACCTTGTGGGAAAACAAACCTTTTGAGAAAACAAACCTTGTGGGGAAAGAAACCCTGCGGGAAAACCAACCTTGGGGGAAAACAAACCTTGTGGGAAAACAAACCTAGAGCTAAAAACAACCTAATGGGAAAACAAACCTTGTGAGAAAACAAACCTTGTGGGAAAACCAACCTTATGGGGAAACAAACCCTGCGGGAAAACCAACCTTGTGGGAAAACCTACCTTGTGGGAAAGCGAACCTTTTGGGAAAACAGACCTTATGGGAAAACAAACCTTGTGGGAAAACAAACCTTGTGAGAAAACAAACCTTGTGGGAAAACCAACCTTATGGGGAAAGAAACCTTGTGGGGAAACAAACCTTTCGGGAAAACCAACCTTGTGGGAAAACAAACCTTGTGGGAAAACAAACCTTGTGGGAAAACAAACCTTGTGGGAAAACAAACCTTATGGGAAAACAAACCTTGTGGGGAAACAAACCTTGTGGGAAAACCAACCTTGCGGGAAAGCGAACCTTTTGGGAAAACCAACACAGTGGGAAAACAAACCGTGTGGGAAAACCAACCTTGCGGGAAAACCAACCTTGGGGGAAAACAAAGCTTGTGGGAAAACAAACCTTGTGGGAAAACCAACCTAGTGGGAAAAACAACCTAGTGGGAAAACAAACCTTGTGAGAAAACAAACCTTGTGGGAAAACCAACCTTATGGTGAAAGCAACCCTGCAGGAAAACCAACCTTGTGGGAAAACCAACCTTGTGGGAAAGCGAACCTTTTGGGAAAACCAACACAGTGGGAAAACAAACCTTGTGGGAAAACCAACCTTGTGGGAAAGCGAACCTTTTGGGAAAGCCAACACAGTGGGAAAACAAACCTTGTGGGAAAACCAACCTTGCGGGAAAACCAACCTTAGGGGAAAACAAACCTTGTGGGAAAACAAACCTTGTGGGAAAACAAACCTTGTGGGGAAACAAACCTTGTGGGGAAACAAACCTTGTGGGAAAACTAACCTTGTGGGAAAACAAACCTTGCGGGAAAACTAACCTTGTGGGAAAACAAACCCTGCGGGAAAACCAACCTTGTGGGAAAACCAACCTTGTGGGGAAACAAACCTTTCGGGAAAACCAACCTTGTGGGAAAACCAACCTTGTGGGAAAGCGAACCTTTTGGGAAAACCAACACAGTGGGAAAAAAACCTTGTGGGAAAACCAACCTTGCAGGAAAACCAACCTTGTGGGAAAACAAACCTTGTGGGAAAACAAACCTTGTGGGAAGACAAACCTTGTGGGAAAACAAACCTTATGGGAAAACAAACCTTGTGGGGAAACAAACCTTGTGGGAAAACCAACCTTGCGGGAAAGCGAACCTTTTGGGAAAACCAACACAGTGGGAAAAAAAACCTTGTGGGAAAACCAACCTTGCGGGAAAACCAACCTTGGGGGAAAACAAAGCTTGTGGGAAAACAAACCTTGTGGGAAAACCAACCTAGTGGGAAAAACAACCTAGTGGGAAAACAAACCTTGTGAGAAAACCAACCTTGTTGGAAAGCGAACCTTTTGGGAAAACCAACACAGTGGGAAAACAAACCTTGTGGGAAAACCAACCTTGTGGGAAAGCGAACCTTTTGGGAAAACCAACACAGTGGGAAAACAAACCTTGTGGGAAAACCAACCTTGCGGGAAAACCAACCTTGTGGGAAAACAAACCTTGTGGGAAAACAAACCTTGTGGGAAAACAAACCTTGTGGGAAAAAAAAAAACATATGGGAAAACAAACCTTGTGGGGAAACAAACCTTGTGGGAAAACCAACCTTGCGGGAAAGTGAACCTTTTGGGAAAACCAACACAGTGGGAAAACAAACATTGTGGGAAAACCAACCTTGCGGGAAAACCAACCTTGGGGGAAAACAAAGCTTGTGGGAAAACAAACCTTGTGGGAAAACCAACCTAGTGGGGAAACCAACACAGTGGGAAAACAAACCTTGTGGGAAAACCAACCTTATGGTGAAAGCAACCCTGCGGGAAAACCAACCTTGTGGGAAAACCAACCTTGTGGGGAAACAAACCTTTCGGGAAAACAAACCTTGTGAGAAAACAAACCTTGTGGGAAAACCAACCTTATGGAAACCCTTCGGGAAAACCAACCTTGTGGGAAAACCAACCTTGCGGGAAAGCGAACCTTTTGGGAAAACCAACACAGTGGGAAAACAAACCTTGTGAGAAAACAATCCTTGTGGGAAAACAAACCTTGTGGGGAAACAAACCTTGTGGGGAAACAAACCTTGTGGGAAAACTAACCTTGTGGGAAAACAGACCTTGCGGGAAAACTAACCTTGTGGGAAAACAAACCCTGCGGGAAAACCAACCTTGTGGGAAAACCAACCTTGTGGGGAAACAAACCTTTCGGGAAAACCAACCTTGTGGGAAAACAAACCTTGTGGGAAAACAGACCTTGTGGGAAAACAAACCTTGTGGGAAAACAAACCTTTTGAGAAAACAAACCTTGTGGGGGAAGAAACCCTGCGGGAAAACCAACCTTGGGGGAAAACAAACCTTGTGGGAAAACAAACCTAGAGCTAAAAACAACCTAATGGGAAAACAAACCTTGTGAGAAAACAAACCTTGTGGGAAAACCAACCTTATGGGGAAACAAACCCTGCGGGAAAACCAACCTTGTGGGAAAACCTACCTTGTGGGAAAGCGAACCTTTTGGGAAAACAGACCTTATGGGAAAACAAACCTTGTGGGAAAACAAACCTTGTGAGAAAACAAAACTTGTGGGAAAACCAACCTTATGGGGAAAGAAACCTTGTGGGGAAACAAACCTTTCGGGAAAACCAACCTTGTGGGAAAACAAACCTTGTGGGAAAACAAACCTTGTGGGAAAACAAACCTTGTGGGAAAACAAACCTTATGGGAAAAGAAACCTTGTGGGGAAACAAACCTTGTGGGAAAACCAACCTTGCGGGAAAGCGAACCTTTTGGGAAAACCAACACAGTGGGAAAACAAACCGTGTGGGAAAACCAACCTTGCGGGAAAACCAACCTTGGGGGAAAACAAAGCTTGTGGGAAAACAAACCTTGTGGGAAAACCAACCTACTGGGAAAAACAACCTAGTGGGAAAACAAACCTTGTGAGAAAACAAACCTTGTGGGAAAACCAACCTTATGGTGAAAGCAACCCTGCAGGAAAACCAACCTTGTGGGAAAACCAACCTTCTGGGAAAGCGAACCTTTTTGGAAAACCAACACAGTGGGAAAACAAACCTTGTGGGAAAACCAACCTTGTGGGAAAGCGAACCTTTTGGGAAAACCAACACAGTGGGAAAACAAACCTTGTGGGAAAACCAACCTTGCGGGAAAACCAACCTTAGGGGAAAACAAACCTTGTGGGAAAACAAACCTTGTGGGAAAACAAACCTTGTGGGGAAACAAACCTTGTGGGGAAACAAACCTTGTGGGAAAACTAACCTTGTGGGAAAACAAACCTTGCGGGAAAACTAACCTTGTGGGAAAACAAACCCTGCGGGAAAACCAACCTTGTGGGAAAACCAACCTTGTGGGGAAACAAATCTTTCGGGAAAACCAACCTTGTGGGAAAACCAACCTTGTGGGAAAGCGAACCTTTTGGGAAAACCAACACAGTGGGAAAAAAAACCTTGTGGGAAAACCATCCTTGCGGGAAAACCAACCTTGGGGGAAAACAAAGCTTGTGGGAAAACAAACCTTGTGGGAAAACCAACCTAGTGGGAAAAACAACCTAGTGGGAAAACAAATCTTGTGAGAAAATAAACCCTGCGGGAAAACCAACCTTGTGGGAAAACCAACCTTGCGGGGAAACAAACCTTTCGGGAAAACCAACTTTGTGGGAAAACAAACCTTGTGGGAAAACAAACCTTGTGGGAAAACAAACCTTGTGGGAAAACAAACATTGTGAGAAAACAAACCTTGTGGGGAAACAAACCTTGTGGGAAAACCGACCTTGCGGGAAAGCGAACCTTTTGGGAAAATCAACACAGTGGGAAAACAAACCTTGTGGGAAAACCAACCTTGCGGGAAAACCAACCTTGGGGGAAAACAAAGCTTGTGGGAAAACAAACCTTGTGGGAAAATCAACCTAGTGGGAAAAACAACCTAGTGGGAAAACAAACCTTGTGAGAAAATAAACCTTGTGGGAAAACCAACCTTATGGGGAAAGCAACCCTGCGGGAAAACCTACCTTGTGGGAAAACCAACCTTGTGGGAAAGCGAACCTTTTGGGAAAACCAACACAGTGGGAAAACAAACCTTGTGGGAAAACCAACCTTGCGGGAAAACCAACCTTGGGGGAAAACAAACCTTGTGGGAAAACAAACCTTGTGGGGAAACAAACCTAGTGGGAAAACAAACCTTGTGAGAAAACAATCCTTGTGGGAAAACAAACCTTGTGGGGAAACAAACCTTGCGGGAAAACTAACCTTGTGGGAAAACAAACCCTGCGGGAAAACCAACCTTGTGGGAAAACCAACCTTGTGGGGAAACAAACCTTTTGGGAAAACCAACCTTGTGGGAAAACAAACCTTGTGTTAAAACAAACCTTGTGGGAAAACAAACCTTGTGAGAAAACAAACCTTGTGGTAAAAAAAACCTTGTGGGAAAACCAACCTAGTGGGAAAACAAACCTTGTGAGAAAACAAACCTTGTGGGAAAACCAACCTTATGGGGAAACAAACCCTGCGGGAAAACCAACCTTGTGGGAAAACCAACCTTGCGGGAAAGCGAACCTTTTGGGAAAACCAACACAGTGGGAAAACAAACCTTGTGAGAAAACAATCCTTGTGGGAAAACAAACCTTGTGGGGAAAAAAACATTGTGGGGAAACAAACCTTGTGGGAAAACTAACCTTGTGGGAAAACAAACCTTGCGAGAAAACTAGACTTGTGGGAAAACAAACCCTGCGGGAAAACCAACCTTGTGGGAAAACCAACCTTGTGGGGAAACAAACCTTTCGGGAAAACCAACCTTGTGGGAAAACAAACCTTGTGGGAAAACAAACCTTGTGGGAAAACAAACCTTGTGGGAAAACAAACCTTGTGAGAAAACAAACCTTGTGGGGAAACAAACCTAGTAGGAAAACAAACCTTGTGAGAAAACAAACCTTGTGGGAAAACCAACCTTATGGGAAAACAAACTTAGTGGGAAAACAAACCTTGTGGGGAAACAAACCTTTCGGGAAAACCAACCTTGTGGGAAAACAAACCTTGTGGGAAAACAAACCTTGTGGGAAAACAAACCTTGTGGGAAAACGAAACTTGTGGGAAAACAAACCTTATGGGAAAACAAACATTGTGGGGAAACAAACCTTGTGGGAAAACCAACCTTGCCGGAAAGCGAACCTTTTGGGAAAACCAACACAGTGGGAAAACAAACCTTGTGGGAAAACCAACCTTGCGGGAAAACCAACCTTGGGGGAAAACAAAGCTTGTGGGAAAACAAACCTTGTGGGAAAACCAACCTAGTGGGAAAAACAACCTAGTGGGAAAACAAACCTTGTGAGAAAACAAACCTTGTGGGAAAACCAACCTTATGGGGAAAGCAACCCTGCGGGAAAACCAACCTTGTGGGAAAACCAACCTTGTGGGAAAGCGAACCTTTTGGGAAAACCAACACAGTGGGAAAACATTCCTTGTGGGAAAACCAACCTTGCGGGAAAACAAACCTTGGGGGAAAACAAACCTTGTGGGAAAACAAACCTTGTGGGGAAACAAACCTAGTGGGAAAACAAACCTTGTGAGAAAACAATCCTTGTGGGAAAACAAACCTTGTGGGGAAACAAACCTTGCGGGAAAACTCAACCTTGTGGGAAAACCAACCTTGTGGGGAAACAAGCCTTTCGGGAAAACCAACCTTGTGGGAAAACAAACCTTGTGGGAAAACAAACCTTGTGGGAAAACAAACCTTGTGGGAAAACAAACCTTGTGAGAAAACAAACCTTGTGGGGAAACAAACCTAGTGGGAAAACAAACCTTGTGAGAAAACAAACCTTGTGGGAAAACCAACCTTATGGGAAAACAAACCTAGTGGGAAAACAAACCTTGTGGGGAAACAAACCTTTCTGGAAAACCAACCTTGTGGGAAAACAAACCTTGTGGGAAAACAAACCTTGTGGGAAAACAAACCTTGTGGGAAAACAAACCTTATGGGAAAACAAACCTTGTGGGGAAACAAACCTTGTGGAAAAACCAACCTTGCGGGAAAGCAAACCTTTTGGGAAAACCAACACAGTGGGAAAACAAACCTTTTGGGAAAACCAACCTTGCGGGAAAACCAACCTTGGGGGAAAACAAAGCTTGTGGGAAAACAAACCTTGTGGGGAAACAAACCTTGTGGGAAAACTAACCTTGTGGGAAAACAAACCCTGCGGGAGTACCAACCTTGTGGGAAAACCAACCTTGTGGGGAAACAAACCTTTCCGGAAAACCAACCTTGTGGGAAAACAAACCTTGTGGGAAAACAAAAATTGTGGGAAAACAAACCTTGTGAGAAAACAAACCTTGTGGGGAAACAAACCTAGTGGGAAAACAAACCTTGTGAGAAAACAAACCTTGTGGGAAAACCAACCTTATGGGAAAACAAACCTAATGGGAAAACAAACCTTGTGGGGAAACAAACCTTTCGGGAAAACCAACCTTGTGGGAAAACAAACCTTGTGGGAAAACAAACCTTGTGGGAAAACAAACCTTATGGGAAAACAAACCTTGTGGGGAAACAAACCTTGTGGGAAAACCAACCTTGCGGGAAAGCGAACCTTTTGGGAAAACCAACACAGTGGGAAAACAAACCTTGTGTTAAAACCAACCTTGCGGGAAAACCAACCTTGGGGGAAAACAAAGCTTGTGGGAAAACAAACCTTGTGGGAAAACCAACCTAGTGGGAAAAACAACCTAGTGGGAAAACAAACCTTGTGAGAAAACAAACCTTGTGGGAAAACCAACCTTATGGGGAAAGCAACCCTGCGGGAAAACCAACCTTGTGGGAAAACCAACCTTGTGGGAAAGCGAACCTTTTGGGAAAACCAACACAGTGGGAAAACAAACCTTGTGGGAAAACCAACCTTGCGGGAAAACCAACCTTGGGGGAAAACAAACCTGTGGGGAAACAAACCTAGTAGGAAAACAAATCTTGTGAGAAAACAATCCTTGTGGGTAAACAAACCTTGTGGGGAAACAAACCTTGCGGGAAAACTAACCTTGTGGGAAAACAAACCCTTCGGGAAAACCAACCTTGTGGGAAAGCCCACCTTGTGGGGAAACAAACCTTTCGGGAAAACTAACCTTGTGGGAAAACAAACCCTGCGGGAAAACCAACCTTGTGGGAAAACAAACCTTGTGGGAAAACAAACCTTGTGGGAAAACAAACCTTGTGAGAAAACAAACCTTGTGGGAAAACCAACCTTATGGAAACCCTTCGGGAAAACCAACCTTGTGGGAAAACCAACCTTGCGGGAAAGCGAACCTTTTGGGAAAACCAACACAGTGGGAAAACAAACCTTGTGAGAAAACAATCCTTGTGGGAAAACAAACCTTGTGGGGAAACAAACCTTGTGGGGAAACAAACCTTGTGGGAAAACTAACCTTGTGGGAAAACAGACCTTGCGGGAAAACTAACCTTGTGGGAAAACAAACCCTGCGGGAAAACCAACCTTGTGGGAAAACCAACCTTGTGGGGAAACAAACCTTTCGGGAAAACCAACCTTGTGGGAAAACAAACCTTGTGGGAAAACAGACCTTGTGGGAAAACAAACCTTGTGGGAAAACAAACCTTTTGAGAAAACAAACCTTGTGGGGAAAGAAACCCTGCGGGAAAACCAACCTTGGGGGAAAACAAACCTTGTGGGAAAACAAACCTAGAGCTAAAAACAACCTAATGGGAAAACAAACCTTGTGAGAAAACAAACCTTGTGGGAAAACCAACCTTATGGGGAAACAAACCCTGCGGGAAAACCAACCTTGTGGGAAAACCTACCTTGTGGGAAAGCGAACCTTTTGGGAAAACAGACCTTATGGGAAAACAAACCTTGTGGGAAAACAAACCTTGTGAGAAAACAAACCTTGTGGGAAAACCAACCTTATGGGGAAAGAAACCTTGTGGGGAAACAAACCTTTCGGGAAAACCAACCTTGTGGGAAAACAAACCTTGTGGGAAAACAAACCTTGTGGGAAAACAAACCTTGTGGGAAAACAAACCTTATGGGAAAACAAACCTTGTGGGGAAACAAACCTTGTGGGAAAACCAACCTTGCGGGAAAGCGAACCTTTTGGGAAAACCAACACAGTGGGAAAACAAACCGTGTGGGAAAACCAACCTTGCGGGAAAACCAACCTTGGGGGAAAACAAAGCTTGTGGGAAAACAAACCTTGTGGGAAAACCAACCTAGTGGGAAAAACAACCTAGTGGGAAAACAAACCTTGTGAGAAAACAAACCTTGTGGGAAAACCAACCTTATGGTGAAAGCAACCCTGCAGGAAAACCAACCTTGTGGGAAAACCAACCTTGTGGGAAAGCGAACCTTTTGGGAAAACCAACACAGTGGGAAAACAAACCTTGTGGGAAAACCAACCTTGTGGGAAAGCGAACCTTTTGGGAAAGCCAACACAGTGGGAAAACAAACCTTGTGGGAAAACCAACCTTGCGGGAAAACCAACCTTAGGGGAAAACAAACCTTGTGGGAAAACAAACCTTGTGGGAAAACAAACCTTGTGGGGAAACAAACCTTGTGGGGAAACAAACCATGTGGGAAAACTAACCTTGTGGGAAAACAAACCTTGCGGGAAAACTAACCTTGTGGGAAAACAAACCCTGCGGGAAAACCAACCTTGTGGGAAAACCAACCTTGTGGGGAAACAAACCTTTCGGGAAAACCAACCTTGTGGGAAAACCAACCTTGTGGGAAAGCGAACCTTTTGGGAAAACCAACACAGTGGGAAAAAAAACCTTGTGGGAAAACCAACCTTGCAGGAAAACCAACCTTGTGGGAAAACAAACCTTGTGGGAAAACAAACCTTGTGGGAAGACAAACCTTGTGGGAAAACAAACCTTATGGGAAAACAAACCTTGTGGGGAAACAAACCTTGTGGGAAAACCAACCTTGCGGGAAAGCGAACCTTTTGGGAAAACCAACCTTGTGGGGAAACAAACCTTTCGGGAAAACCAACCTTGTGGGAAAACCAACCTTGTGGGAAAGCGAACCTTTTGGGAAAACCAACACAGTGGGAAAAAAAACCTTGTGGGAAAACCAACCTTGCAGGAAAACCAACCTTGTGGGAAAACAAACCTTGTGGGAAAACAAACCTTGTGGGAAGACAAACCTTGTGGGAAAACAAACCTTATGGGAAAACAAACCTTGTGGGGAAACAAACCTTGTGGGAAAACCAACCTTGCGGGAAAACCAACCTTGGGGGAAAACAAAGCTTGTGGGAAAACAAACCTTGTGGGAAAACCAACCTAGTGGGAAAAACAACCTAGTGGGAAAACAAACCTTGTGAGAAAACAAACCTTGTGGGAAAACCAACCTTATGAGGAAATTAGCCCTGCGGGAAAACCAACCTTGTGGGAAAACCAACCTTGTGGGAAAGCGAACCTTTTGGGAAAACCAACACAGTGGGAAAACAAACCTTGTGGGAAAACCAACCTTGTGGGAAAGCGAACCTTTTGGGAAAACCAACACAGTGGGAAAACAAACCTTGTGGGAAAACCAACCTTGCGGGAAAACCAACCTTGTGGGAAAACAAACCTTGTGGGAAAACAAACCTTGTGGGAAAACAAACCTTGTGGGAAAAAAAAAACCTTATGGGAAAACAAACCTTGTGGGGAAACAAACCTTGTGGGAAAACCAACCTTGCGGGAAAGTGAACCTTTTGGGAAAACCAACACAGTGGGAAAACAAACATTGTGGGAAAACCAACCTTGCGGGAAAACCAACCTTGGGGGAAAACAAAGCTTGTGGGAAAACAAACCTTGTGGGAAAACCAACCTAGTGGGGAAACCAACACAGTGGGAAAACAAACCTTGTGGGAAAACCAACCTTATGGTGAAAGCAACCCTGCGGGAAAACCAACCTTGTGGGAAAACCAACCTTGTGGGGAAACAAACCTTTCGGGAAAACTAACCTTGTGGGAAAACAAAGCCTGCGGGAAAACCAACCTTGTGGGAAAACAAACCTTGTGGGAAAACAAACCTTGTGGGAAAACAAACCTTGTGAGAAAACAAACCTTGTGGGAAAACCAACCTTATGGAAACCCTTCGGGAAAACCAACCTTGTGGGAAAACCAACCTTGCGGGAAAGCGAACCTTTTGGGAAAACCAACACAGTGGGAAAACAAACCTTGTGAGAAAACAATCCTTGTGGGAAAACAAACCTTGTGGGGAAACAAACCTTGTGGGGAAACAAACCTTGTGGGAAAACTAACCTTGTGGGAAAACAGACCTTGCGGGAAAACTAACCTTGTGGGAAAACAAACCCTGCGGGAAAACCAACCTTGTGGGAAAACCAACCTTGTGGGGAAACAAACCTTTCGGGAAAACCAACCTTGTGGGAAAACAAACCTTGTGGGAAAACAGACCTTGTGGGAAAACAAACCTTGTGGGAAAACAAACCTTTTGAGAAAACAAACCTTGTGGGGGAAGAAACCCTGCGGGAAAACCAACCTTGGGGGAAAACAAACCTTGTGGGAAAACAAACCTAGAGCTAAAAACAACCTAATGGGAAAACAAACCTTGTGAGAAAACAAACCTTGTGGGAAAACCAACCTTATGGGGAAACAAACCCTGCGGGAAAACCAACCTTGTGGGAAAACCTACCTTGTGGGAAAGCGAACCTTTTGGGAAAACAGACCTTATGGGAAAACAAACCTTGTGGGAAAACAAACCTTGTGAGAAAACAAAACTTGTGGGAAAACCAACCTTATGGGGAAAGAAATCTTGTGGGGAAACAAACCTTTCGGGAAAACCAACCTTGTGGGAAAACAAACCTTGTGGGAAAACAAACCTTGTGGGAAAACAAACCTTGTGGGAAAACAAACCTTATGGGAAAAGAAACCTTGTGGGGAAACAAACCTTGTGGGAAAACCAACCTTGCGGGAAAGCGAACCTTTTGGGAAAACCAACACAGTGGGAAAACAAACCGTGTGGGAAAACCAACCTTGCGGGAAAACCAACCTTGGGGGAAAACAAAGCTTGTGGGAAAACAAACCTTGTGGGAAAACCAACCTACTGGGAAAAACAACCTAGTGGGAAAACAAACCTTGTGAGAAAACAAACCTTGTGGGAAAACCAACCTTATGGTGAAAGCAACCCTGCAGGAAAACCAACCTTGTGGGAAAACCAACCTTCTGGGAAAGCGAACCTTTTTGGAAAACCAACACAGTGGGAAAACAAACCTTGTGGGAAAACCAACCTTGTGGGAAAGCGAACCTTTTGGGAAAACCAACACAGTGGGAAAACAAACCTTGTGGGAAAACCAACCTTGCGGGAAAACCAACCTTAGGGGAAAACAAACCTTGTGGGAAAACAAACCTTGTGGGAAAACAAACCTTGTGGGGAAACAAACCTTGTGGGGAAACAAACCTTGTGGGAAAACTAACCTTGTGGGAAAACAAACCTTGCGGGAAAACTAACCTTGTGGGAAAACAAACCCTGCGGGAAAACCAACCTTGTGGGAAAACCAACCTTGTGGGGAAACAAATCTTTCGGGAAAACCAACCTTGTGGGAAAACCAACCTTGTGGGAAAGCGAACCTTTTGGGAAAACCAACACAGTGGGAAAAAAAACCTTGTGGGAAAACCAACCTTGCGGGAAAACCAACCTTGTGGGAAAACAAACCTTGTGGGAAAACAAACCTTGTGGGAAGACAAACCTTGTGGGAAAACAAACCTTATGGGAAAACAAACCTTGTGGGGAAACAAACCTTGTGGGAAAACCAACCTTGCGGGAAAGCGAACCTTTTGGGAAAACCAACACAGTGGGAAAAAAAACCTTGTGGGAAAACCAACCTTGCGGGAAAACCAACCTTGGGGGAAAACAAACCTTGTGGGAAAACAAACCTTGTGGGAAAACCAACCTAGTGGGAAAAACAACCTAGTGGGAAAACAAACCTTGTGAGAAAACAAACCTTGTGGGAAAACCAACCTTATGAGGAAAGCAGCCCTGCGGGAAAACCAACCTTGTGGGAAAACCAACCTTGTGGGAAAGCGAACCTTTTGGGAAAACCAACACAGTGAAAAAACAAACCTTGTGGGAAAACCAACCTTGTGGGAAAGCGAACCTTTTGGGAAAACCAACACAGTGGGAAAACAAACCTTGTGGGAAAACCAACCTTGCGGGAAAACCAACCTTGTGGGAAAACAAAACTTGTGGGAAAACAAACCTTGTGGGAAAACAAACCTTGTGGGAAAAAAAAACCTTATGGGAAAACAAACCTTGTGGGGAAACAAACCTTGTGGGAAAACCAACCTTGCGGGAAAGTGAACCTTTTGGGAAAACCAACACAGTGGGAAAACAAACATTGTGGGAAAACCAACCTTGCGGGAAAACCAACCTTGGGGGAAAACAAAGCTTGTGGGAAAACAAACCTTGTGAGAAAACCAACCTAGTGGGGAAACCAACACAGTGGGAAAACAAACCTTGTGGAAAAACCAACCTTATGGTGAAAGCAACCCTGCGGGAAAACCAACCTTGTGGGAAAACCAACCTTGTGGGAAAGCGAACGTTTTGGGAAAACCAACACAGTGGGAAAACAAACCTTGTGGGAAAACCAACCTTGCGGGAAAACCAACCTTAGGGGAAAACAAACCTTGTGGGAAAACAAACCTTGTGGGGAAACAAACCTTGTGGGGAAACAAACCTTGTGGGAAAACTAACCTTGTGGGAAAACAAACCTTGCGGGAAAACTAACCTTGTGGGAAAACAAACCCTGCGGGAAAACCAACCTTGTGGGAAAACCAACCTTGTGGGGAAACAAACCTTTCTGGAAAACCAACCTTGTGGGAAAACCAACCTTGTGGGAAAGCGAACCTTGTGGGAAAACCAACCTTGTGGGAAAGCGAACCTTTTGGGAAAACCAACACAGTGGGAAAACAAACCTTGTGGGAAAACAAACCTTGTGGGATAACCAACCTAGTGGGGAAACCAACACAGTGGGAAAACAAACCTTGTGGGAAAACCAACCTTGCGGGAAAACCAACCTTGGGGGAAAACAAAGCTTTTGGGAAAACAAACCTTGTGGGAAAACCAACCTAGTGGGAAAAACAACCTAGTGGGAAAACAAACCTTGTGAGAAAACAAACCTTGTGGGAAAACCAACCTTATGGGGAAAGCAACCCTGCGGGAAAACCAACCTTGTGGGAAAACCAACATTGTGGGAAAGGGAACCTTTTGGGAAAACCAACACAGTGGGAAAACAAACCTTGTGGGAAAACCAACCTTGCGGGAAAACCAACCTTGGGGGAAAACAAACCTTGTGGGAAAACAAACCTTGTGGGGAAACAAACCTAGTGGGAAAACAATCCTTGTGGGAAAACAAACCTTGTGGGGAAACAAACCTTGCGGGAAAACTAACCTTGTGGGAAAACAAACCCTGCGGGAATACCAACCTTGTGGGGAAACAAACCTTTTGGGAAAACCAACCTTGTGGGAAAACAAACCTTGTGGGAAAACAAACCTTGTGGGAAAACAAACCTTGTGGGAAAACAAACCTTGTGAGAAAACAAACCTTGTGGGGAAACATACCTAGTGGGAAAACAAACCTTGTGAGAAAACAAACCTTGTGGGAAAACCAACCTTATGGGAAAACAAACCTAGTGGGAAAACAAACCTTGTGGGGAAACAAACCTTTCGGGAAAACCAACCTTGTGGGAAAACAAACATTGTGGGAAAACAAACCTTGTGGGAAAACAAACCTTGTGGGAAAACAAACCTTATGGGAAAACAAACCTTGTGGGGAAACAAACCTTTCGGGAAAACTAACCTTGTGGGAAAACAAACCCTGCGGGAAAACCAACCTTGTGGGAAAACAAACCTTGTGGGAAAACAAACCTTGTGGGAAAACAAACCTTGTGAGAAAACAAACCTTGTGGGAAAACCAACGTTATGGGGAAACAAACCCTGCGGGAAAACCAACCTTGTGGGAAAACCAACCTTGCTGGAAAGCGAACCTTTAGGGAAAACCAACACAGTGGGAAAACAAACCTTGTGAGAAAACAATCCTTGTGGGAAAACAAACCTTGTGGGGAAACAAACCTTGTGGGAAAACTAACCTTGTGGGAAAACAAACCTTGCGGGAAAACTAACCTTGTGGGAAAACAAACCCTGCGGGAAAACCAAGCTTGTGGGAAAACCAATCTTGTGGGGAAACAAACCTTTCGGGAAAACCAACCTTGTGGGAAAACAAACCTTGTGGGAAAACCAACCTTGTGGGAAAACAAACCTTAAGGGTAAAGCAACCCTGCGGGAAAACCAACCTTGTGGGAAAACCAACCTTGTGGGAAAGCGAACCTTTTGGGAAAACCAACACAGTCACAAAACAAACCTTGTGGGAAAACCAACCTTGCGGGAAAACCAACCTTGTGGGAAAACAAACCTTGTGGGAAAACAAATCTTGTTGGAAAACAAACCTTGTGGGAAAACAAACCTTATGGGAAAACAGACCTTGTGGGGAAACAAACCTTGTGGGAAAACCAACCTTGCGGGAAAGCGAACCTTTTGGGAAAACCAACACAGTGGAAAAACAAACATTGTGGGAAAACCAACCTTGCGGGAAAACCAACCTTGGGGAAAAACACAGCTTGTGGGAAAACAAACCTTGTGGGAAAACCAACCTAGTGGGAAAACAACCTAGTGGGAAAACAAACCTTGTGAGAAAACAGACCTTGTGGGAAAACCAACCTTATGGGGAAAGCAACCCTGCGGGAAAACCAACCTTGTGGGAAAACCAACCTTGTGGGAAAGCAAACCTTTTGGGAAAACCAACACAGTGGGAAAACAAACCTTGTGGGAAAACCAACCTTGCGGGAAAACCGACCTTGGGGGAAAACAAACCTTGTGGGAAAACAAACCTTGTGGGGAAAAAAACCTAGTAGGAAAACAAACCTTGTGAGAAAACTAACCTTGTGGGAAAACAAACCCTGCGGGAAAACCAACCTTGTGGGAAAACCGACCTTGTGGGGAAACAAACCTTTCGGGAAAACCAACCTTGTGGGAAAACAAACCTTGTGGGAAAACAAACCTTGTGAGAAAAGAAACCTTGTGGGGAAACAAACCTAGTGGGAAAACAAACCTTGTGAGAAAACAAACCTTGTGGGAAAACCAACCTTATGGGAAAACAAACCTAGTGGGAAAACAAACCTTGTGGGGAAACAAACCTTTCGGGAAAACCAACCTTGTGGGAAAACAAACCTTGTGGGAAAACAAACCTTGTGGGAAAACAAACCTTGTGGGAAAACAAACCTTATGGGAAAACAAACCTTGTGGGGAAACAAACCTTGTGGGAAAACCAACCTTGCGGGAAAGCGAACCTTTTGGGAAAACCAACACAGTGGGAAAACAAACCTTGTGGGAAAACCAACCTTGCGGGAAAACCAACCTTGGGGGAAAACAAAGCTTGTGGGAAAACAAACCTTGTGGGAAAACCAACCTAGTGGGAAAAACAACCTAGTGGGAAAACAAACCTTGTGAGAAAACAAACCTTGTGGGAAAACCAACCTTATGGGGAAAGCAACCCTGCGGGAAAACCAACCTTATGGGAAAACCAACCTTGTGGGAAAGCGAACATTTTGGGAAAACCAACACAGTGAGAAAACAAACCTTGTGAGAAAACCAACCTTGCGGGAAAGCGAACCTTTTGGGAAAACCAACACAGTGGGAAAACAAACCTTGTGGGAAAACCAACCTTGCGGGAAAACCAACCATGGGGGAAAACAAAGCTTGTGGGAAAAGAAACCTTGTGGGAAAATCAACCTAGTGGGAAAAACAACCTAGTGGGAAAACAAACCTTGTGAGAAAACAAACCCTGTGGGAAAACCAACCTTGTGGGAAAACCAACCTTTTGGGGAAACAAACCTTTCGGGAAAACCAACCTTGTGGGAAAACAAACCTTGTGAGAAAACAAACCTTGTGGGGAAACAAACCTTGTGGGAAAACCAACCTTGCGGGAAAGCGAACCTTTTGGGAAAACCAACCTTGGGGGAAAACAAAGCTTGTGGGAAAACCAACCTTATGGGGAAACAAACCCTGCGGGAAAACCAACCTTGTGGGAAAACCAACCTTGCGGGAAAGCGAACCTTTTGGGAAAACCAACACAGTGGGAAAACAAACCTTGTGAGAAAACAATCCTTGTGGGAAAACAAACCTTGTGGGGAAATAAACCTTGTGGGGAAAAAAACCTTGTGGGAAAACTAACCTTGTGGGAAAACAAACCTTGCGGGAAAACTAACCTTGTGGGAAAACAAACCCTGCGGGAAAACCAACCTTGTGGAAAAAACAACCTTGTGGGGAAACAAACCTTTCGGGAAAATCAACCTTGTGGGAAAACAAACCTTGTGGGAAAACAAACCTTGTGGGAAAAAAACCTTATGGGGAAAGCAACCCTGCGGGAAAACCAACCTTGTGGGAAAACCAACCTTGTGGGAAAGCGAACCTTTTAGGAAAACCAACACAGTGGGAAAACAAACCTTGTGGGAAAACCAACCTTGCGGGAAAACCAACCTTGTGGGAAAACATACCTTGTGGGAAAACAAACCTTGTGGGAAAACAAACCTTGTGGGAAAACAAACCTTATGGGAAAACAAACCTTGTGGGGAAACAAACCTTGTGGGAAAACAAACCTTGTGGGAAAACAAACCTTATGGGAAAACAAACCTTGTGGGGAAACAAACCTTGTGGGAAAACCAACCTTGCGGGAAAGCGAACCTTTTGGGAAAACCAACACAGTGGGAAAACAAACCTTGTGGGAAAACCAACCTTGCGGGAAAACCAACCTTGGGGGAAAACAAAGCTTGTGGGAAAACAAACCTTGTGTGAAAACCAACCTAGTGGGAAAACCAACCTAGTGGGAAAACAAACCTTGTGAGAAAACAAACCTTGTGGGAAAACCAACCTTATGAGGAAAGCAGCCTTGCGGGAAAACCAACCTTGTGGGAAAACCAACCTTGTGGGAAAGCGAACCTTTTGGGAAAACCAACACAGTGGGAAAACAAACCTTGTGGGAAAACCAGCCTTGCGGGAAAGCGAACAACCCTGCAGCCCTGAAAGGCAGCCCTGAGAAGCAACCCTGCGGGAAAACCAACCTTGTGGGAAAACCAACCTTGTGGGAAAGCGAACCTTTTGGGAAAACCAACACAGTGGGAAAACAAACCTTGTGGGAAAACCAACCTTGCGGGAAAACCAACCTTGTGGGAAAACAAACCTTGTGGGAAAACAAACCTTGTGGGATAACAAACCTTGTGGGAAAACAAACCTTATGGGAAAACAAACCTTGTGGGGAAACAAACCTTGTGGGAAAACCAACCTTGCGGGAAAGCGAACCCTTTGGGAAAACCAACACAGTGGGAAAACAAACATTGTGGGAAAACCAACCTTGCGGGAAAACCAACCTTGGGGGAAAACAAAGCTTGTGGGAAAACAAACCTTGTGGGAAAACCAACCTAGTGGGGAAACCAACACAGTGGGAAAACAAACCTTGTGGGAAAACCAACCTTGCGGGAAAACCAACCTTGGGAGAAAACAAAGCTTGTGGGAAAACAAACCTTGTGGGAAAACCAACCTAGTGGGAAAAACAACCTAGTGGGAAAACAAACCTTGTGAGAAAACAAACCTTGTGGGAAAACCAACCTTATGGGGAAAGCAACCCTGCGGGAAAACCAACCTTGTGGGAAAACCAACCTTGTGGGAAAGCGAACCTTTTGGGAAAACCAACACAATGGAAAAAAAAACCTTGTGGGAAAACCAACCTTGCGGGAAAACCAACCTTGGGGGAAAACAAACCTTGTGGGAAAACAAACCTTGTGGGGAAACAAACCTAGTGGGAAAAAAATCCTTGTGGGAAAACAAACCTTGTGGGGAAACAAACCTTGCGGGAAAACTAACCTTGTGGGAAAACAAACCCTGCGGGAATACCAACCTTGTGGGAAAACCAACCTTATGGGAAACAAACCTTTCGGGAAAACCAACCTTGTGGGAAAACAAACCTTGTGGGAAAACAAACCTTGTGGGAAAACAAACCTTGTGGGAAAACAAACCTTGTGAGAAAACAAACCTTGTGGGGAAACACACCTAGTGGGAAAACAAACCTTGTGAGAAAACAAACCTTGTGGGAAAACCAACCGGGAAAACAAACCTAGTGGGAAAACAAACCTTGTGGGGAAACAAACCTTTCGGGAAAACCAACCTTGTGGGAAAACAAACATTGCGGGAAAACAAACCTTGTGGGAAAACAAACCTTGTGGGAAAACAAACCTTATGGGAAAACAAAACTTGTGGGGAAACAAACCTTTCGGGAAAACTAACCTTGTGGGAAAACAAACCCTGCGGGAAAACCAACCTTGTGGGAAAACAAACCTTGTGGGAAAACAAACCTTGTGGGAAAACAAACCTTGTGAGAAAACAAACCTTGTGGGAAAACCAACCTTATGGGGAAACAAACCCTGCGGGAAAACCAACCTTGTGGGAAAACCAACCTTGCGGGAAAGCGAACCTTTTGGGAAAACCAACACAGTGGGAAAACAAACCTTGTGAGAAAACAATCCTTGTGGGAAAACAAACCTTGTGGGGAAACAAACCTTGTGGGGAAACAAACCTTGTGGGAAAACTAACCTTGTGGGAAAACATTCCTTGCGGGAAAACTGACCTTTTGGGAAAACAAACCCTGCGGGAAAACCGACCTTGTGGGAAAACCTACCTTGTGGGGAAACAAACCTTTCGGGAAAACCAACCTTGTGGGAAAACAAACCTTGTGGGAAAACAAACCTTGTGGGAAAACAAACCTTATGGGGAAAGCAACCCTGCGGGAAAACCAACCTTGTGGGAAAACCAACCTTGTGGGAAAGCGAACCTTTTAGGAAAACCAACACAGTCACAAAACAAACCTTGTGGGAAAACCAACCTTGCGGGAAAACCAACCTTTTGGGAAAACAAACCTTGTGGGAAAACAAACCTTGTGGGAAAACAAACCTTGTGGGAAAACAAACCTTATGGGAAAACAAACCTTGTGGGGAAACAAACCTTTTGGGAAAACCAACCTTGCGGGAAAGCGAACCTTTTGGGAAAACCAACACAGTGGGAAAACAAACATTGTGGGAAGACCAAACTTGCGGGAAAACCAACCTTGGGGGAAAACAAACCTTGTGGGAAAACAAACCTTGTGGGAAAACCAACCTAGTGGGAAAACAACCTAGTGGTTGTGGGAAAACAAACCTTGTGGGAAAACAAACCTTGTGGGAAAACAAACCTTGTGGGAAAACAAACCTTATGGGAAAACAAACCTTGTGGGGAAACAAACCTTGTGGGAAAACCAACCTTGCGGGAAAGCGAACCTTTTGGGAAAACCAACACAGTGGGAAAACAAACAATGTGGGAAAACCAACCTTGCGGGAAAACCAACCTTGGGGGAAAACAAAGCTTGTGGGAAAACAAACCTTGTGGGAAAACCAACCTAGTGGGAAAACAACCTAGTGAGAAAACAAACCTTGTGAGAAAACAAACCTTGTGGGAAAACCAACCTTATGGGGAAAGCAACCCTGCGGGAAAACCTACCTTGTGGGAAAACCAACCTTGTGGGAAAGCGAACCTTTTGGGAAAACCAACACAGTGGGAAAACCAACACAGTGGGAAAATAAACCTTGTGGGAAAACCAACCTTGCGGGAAAACCAACCTTGGGGGAAAACAAACCTTGTGGGAAAACAAACCTTGTGGGGAAACAAACCTAGTGGGAAAACAAACCTTGTGAGAAAACAATCCTTGTGGGAAAACAAACCTTGTGGGGAAACAAACCTTGCGGGAAAACTAACCTTGTGGGAAAACAAACCCTACGGGAAAACCAACCTTGTGGGAAAACCAACCTTGTGGGGAAACAAGCCTTTTGGGAAAACCAACCTTGTGGGAAAACAAACCTTGTGGGAAAACAAACCTTGTGTTAAAACAAACCTTGTGGGAAAACAAACCTTGTGAGAAAACAAACCTTGTGGGAAAAAAAACCTTGTGGGAAAACCAACCTAGTGGGAAAACAAACCTTGTGAGAAAACAAACCTTGTGGGAAAACCAACCTTATGGGGAAACAAACCCTGCGGGAAAACCAACCTTGTGGGAAAACCAACCTTGCGGGAAAGCGAACCTTTTGGGAAAACCAACACAGTGGGAAAACAAACCTTGTGAGAAAACAATCCTTGTGGGAAAACAAACCTTGTGGGGAAATAAACCTTGTGGGGAAACAAACCTTGTGGGAAAACTAACCTTGTGGGAAAACAAACCTTGCGGGAAAACTAGCCTTGTGGGAAAACAAACCCTGAGGGAAAACCAACCTTGTGGGAAAACCAACCTTGTGGGAAAACAAACCTTGTGGGAAAACAAACCTTGTGTTAAAACAAACCTTGTGGGAAAACAAACCTTGTGAGAAAACAAACCTTGTGGGAAAAAAAAACCTTGTGGGAAAACCAACCTAGTGGGAAAACAAACCTTGTGAGAAAACAAACCTTGTGGGAAAACCAACCTTGTGGGGAAACAAACCTTTCGGGAAAACCAACTTTGTGGGAAAACAAACCTTGTGGGAAAACAAACCTTGTGGGAAAACAAACCTTGTGGGAAAACAAAAACATTGTGAGAAAACAAACCTTGTGGGGAAACAAACCTTGTGGGAAAACCAACCTTGCGGGAAAGCGAACCTTTTGGGAAAATCAACACAGTGGGAAAACAAACCTTGTGGGAAAACCAACCTTGCGGGAAAACCAACCTTGGGGGAAAACAAAGCTTGTGGGAAAACAAACCTTGTGGGAAAATCAACCTAGTGGGAAAAACAACCTAGTGGGAAAACAAACCTTGTGAGAAAACAAACCTTGTGGGAAAACCAACCTTATGGGGAAAGCAACCCTGCGGGAAAACCTACCTTGTGGGAAAACCAACCTTGTGGGAAAGCGAACCTTTTGGGAAAACCAACACAGTGGGAAAACAAACCTTGTGGGAAAACCAACCTTGCGGGAAAACCAACCTTGGGGGAAAACAAACCTTGTGGGAAAACAAACCTTGTGGGGAAACAAACCTAGTGGGAAAACAAACCTTGTGAGAAAACAATCCTTGTGGGAAAACAAACCTTGTGGGGAAACAAACCTTGCGGGAAAACTAACCTTGTGGGAAAACAAACCTTGTGGGGAAACAAACCTTTTGGGAAAACCAACCTTGTGGGAAAACAAACCTTGTGGGAAAAACCTTGTGTTAAAACAAACCTTGTGGGAAAACAAACCTTGTGAGAAAACAAACCTTGTGGGAAAAAAAACCTTGTGGGAAAACCAACCTAGTGGGAAAACAAACCTTGTGAGAAAACAAACCTTTTGGGAAAACCAACCTTATGGGGAAACAAACCCTGCGGGAAAACCAACCTTGTGGGAAAACCAACCTTGCGGGAAAGCGAACCTTTTGGAAAAACCAACACAGTGGGAAAACAAACCTTGTGAGAAAACAATCCTTGTGGGAAAACAAACCTTGTGGGGAAAAAAACCTTGTGGGGAAACAAACCTTGTGGGAAAACTAACCTTGTGGGAAAACAAACCTTGCGGGAAAACTAGCCTTGTGGGAAAACAAACCCTGCGGGAAAACCAACCTTGTGGGAAAACCAACCTTGTGGGGAAACAAACCTTGTGGGAAAACAAACCTTGTGGGAAAACAAACCTTGTGTTAAAACAAACCTTGTGGGAAAACAAACCTTGTGAGAAAACAAACCTTGTGGGAAAAAAAACCTTGTGGGAAAACCAACCTAGTGGGAAAACAAACCTTGTGGGGAAACCAACCTTATGGGGAAACAAACCCTGCGGGAAAACCAACCTTGTGGGAAAACCAACCTTGCAGGAAAGCGAACCTTTTGGGAAAACCAACACAGTGGGAAAACAAACCTTGTGAGAAAACAATCCTTGTGGGAAAACAAACCTTGTGGGGAAAAAAACCTTGTGGGGAAACAAACCTTGTGGGAAAACTAACCTTGTTGGAAAACAAACCTTGCGGGAAAACTAGCCTTGTGGGAAAACAAACCCTGCGGGAAAACCAACCTTGTGGGAAAACCAACCTTGTGGGGAAACAAACCTTTCGGGAAAACCAACCTTGTGGGAAAACAAACCTTGTGGGAAAACAAACCTTGTGGGAAAACAAACCTTGTGGGAAAACAAACCTTATGGGGAAAGCAACCTTGTGGGAAAGCGAACCTTTTAGGAAAACCAACACAGTCACAAAACAAACCTTGTGGGAAAACCAACCTTGCGGGAAAACCAACCTTTTGGGAAAACAAACCTTGTGGGAAAACAAACCTTGTGGGGAAAGCAACCCTGCGGGAAAACCAACCTTGTGGGAAAACCAACCTTGTGGGAAAGCGAACCTTTTAGGAAAACCAACACAGTCACAAAACAAACCTTGTGGGAAAACCAACCTTGCGGGAAAACCAACCTTTTGGGAAAACAAACCTTGTGGGAAAACAAACCTTGTGGGAAAACAAACCTTGTGGGAAAACAAACCTTATGGGAAAACAAACCTTGTGGGGAAACAAACCTTTTGGGAAAACCAACCTTGCGGGAAAGCGAACCTTTTGGGAAAACCAACACAGTGGGAAAACAAACATTGTGGGAAGACCAAACTTGCGGGAAAACCAACCTTGGGGGAAAACAAACCTTGTGGGAAAACAAACCTTGTGGGAAAACCAACCTAGTGGGAAAACAACCTAGTGGTTGTGGGAAAACAAACCTTGTGGGAAAACAAACCTTGTGGGAAAACAAACCTTGTGGGAAAACAAACCTTATGGGAAAACAAACCTTGTGGGGAAACAAACCTTGTGGGAAAACCAACCTTGCGGGAAAGCGAACGTTTTGGGAAAACCAACACAGTGGGAAAACAAACAATGTGGGAAAACCAACCTTGCGGGAAAACCAACCTTGGGGGAAAACAAAGCTTGTGGGAAAACAAACCTTGTGGGAAAACCAACCTAGTGGGAAAACAACCTAGTGAGAAAACAAACCTTGTGAGAAAACAAACCTTGTGGGAAAACCAACCTTATGGGGAAAGCAACCCTGCGGGAAAACCTACCTTGTGGGAAAACCAACCTTGTGGGAAAGCGAACCTTTTGGGAAAACCAACACAGTGGGAAAACCAACACAGTGGGAAAATAAACCTTGTGGGAAAACCAACCTTGCGGGAAAACCAACCTTGGGGGAAAACAAACCTTGTGGGAAAACAAACCTTGTGGGGAAACAAACCTAGTGGGAAAACAAACCTTGTGAGAAAACAATCCTTGTGGGAAAACAAACCTTGTGGGGAAACAAACCTTGCGGGAAAACTAACCTTGTGGGAAAACAAACCCTACGGGAAAACCAACCTTGTGGGAAAACCAACCTTGTGGGGAAACAAGCCTTTTGGGAAAACCAACCTTGTGGGAAAACAAACCTTGTGGGAAAACAAACCTTGTGTTAAAACAAACCTTGTGGGAAAACAAACCTTGTGAGAAAACAAACCTTGTGGGAAAAAAAACCTTGTGGGAAAACCAACCTAGTGGGAAAACAAACCTTGTGAGAAAACAAACCTTGTGGGAAAACCAACCTTATGGGGAAACAAACCCTGCGGGAAAACCAACCTTGTGGGAAAACCAACCTTGCGGGAAAGCGAACCTTTTGGGAAAACCAACACAGTGGGAAAACAAACCTTGTGAGAAAACAATCCTTGTGGGAAAACAAACCTTGTGGGGAAATAAACCTTGTGGGGAAACAAACCTTGTGGGAAAACTAACCTTGTGGGAAAACAAACCTTGCGGGAAAACTAGCCTTGTGGGAAAACAAACCCTGAGGGAAAACCAACCTTGTGGGAAAACCAACCTTGTGGGAAAACAAACCTTGTGGGAAAACAAACCTTGTGTTAAAACAAACCTTGTGGGAAAACAAACCTTGTGAGAAAACAAACCTTGTGGGAAAAAAAAACCTTGTGGGAAAACCAACCTAGTGGGAAAACAAACCTTGTGAGAAAACAAACCTTGTGGGAAAACCAACCTTGTGGGGAAACAAACCTTTCGGGAAAACCAACTTTGTGGGAAAACAAACCTTGTGGGAAAACAAACCTTGTGGGAAAACAAACCTTGTGGGAAAACAAAAACATTGTGAGAAAACAAACCTTGTGGGGAAACAAACCTTGTGGGAAAACCAACCTTGCGGGAAAGCGAACCTTTTGGGAAAATCAACACAGTGGGAAAACAAACCTTGTGGGAAAACCAACCTTGCGGGAAAACCAACCTTGGGGGAAAACAAAGCTTGTGGGAAAACAAACCTTGTGGGAAAATCAACCTAGTGGGAAAAACAACCTAGTGGGAAAACAAACCTTGTGAGAAAACAAACCTTGTGGGAAAACCAACCTTATGGGGAAAGCAACCCTGCGGGAAAACCTACCTTGTGGGAAAACCAACCTTGTGGGAAAGCGAACCTTTTGGGAAAACCAACACAGTGGGAAAACAAACCTTGTGGGAAAACCAACCTTGCGGGAAAACCAACCTTGGGGGAAAACAAACCTTGTGGGAAAACAAACCTTGTGGGGAAACAAACCTAGTGGGAAAACAAACCTTGTGAGAAAACAATCCTTGTGGGAAAACAAACCTTGTGGGGAAACAAACCTTGCGGGAAAACTAACCTTGTGGGAAAACAAACCTTGTGGGGAAACAAACCTTTTGGGAAAACCAACCTTGTGGGAAAACAAACCTTGTGGGAAAAACCTTGTGTTAAAACAAACCTTGTGGGAAAACAAACCTTGTGAGAAAACAAACCTTGTGGGAAAAAAAACCTTGTGGGAAAACCAACCTAGTGGGAAAACAAACCTTGTGAGAAAACAAACCTTTTGGGAAAACCAACCTTATGGGGAAACAAACCCTGCGGGAAAACCAACCTTGTGGGAAAACCAACCTTGCGGGAAAGCGAACCTTTTGGAAAAACCAACACAGTGGGAAAACAAACCTTGTGAGAAAACAATCCTTGTGGGAAAACAAACCTTGTGGGGAAAAAAACCTTGTGGGGAAACAAACCTTGTGGGAAAACTAACCTTGTGGGAAAACAAACCTTGCGGGAAAACTAGCCTTGTGGGAAAACAAACCCTGCGGGAAAACCAACCTTGTGGGAAAACCAACCTTGTGGGGAAACAAACCTTGTGGGAAAACAAACCTTGTGGGAAAACAAACCTTGTGTTAAAACAAACCTTGTGGGAAAACAAACCTTGTGAGAAAACAAACCTTGTGGGAAAAAAAACCTTGTGGGAAAACCAACCTAGTGGGAAAACAAACCTTGTGGGGAAACCAACCTTATGGGGAAACAAACCCTGCGGGAAAACCAACCTTGTGGGAAAACCAACCTTGCAGGAAAGCGAACCTTTTGGGAAAACCAACACAGTGGGAAAACAAACCTTGTGAGAAAACAATCCTTGTGGGAAAACAAACCTTGTGGGGAAAAAAACCTTGTGGGGAAACAAACCTTGTGGGAAAACTAACCTTGTGGGAAAACAAACCTTGCGGGAAAACTAGCCTTGTGGGAAAACAAACCCTGCGGGAAAACCAACCTTGTGGGAAAACCAACCTTGTGGGGAAACAATTTTTCGGGAAAACCAACCTTGTGGGAAAACAAACCTTGTGGGAAAACAAACCTTGTGGGAAAACAAACCTTGTGGGAAAACAAACCTTGTGAGAAAAAAAACCTTCTGGGGAAACAAACCTAGTAGGAAAACAAACCTTGTGAGAAAACAAACCTTGTGGGAAAACCAACCTTATGGGAAAACAAACTTAGTGGGAAAACAAACCTTGTGGGGAAACAAACCTTTCGGGAAAACAAACCTTGTGGGAAAACAAACCTTGTGGGAAAACGAACCTTGTGGGAAAACAAACCTTATGGGAAAACAAACATTGTGGGGAAACAAACCTTGTGGGAAAACCAACCTTGCGGGAAAGCGAACCTTTTGGGAAAACCAACACAGTGGGAAAACAAACCTTGTGGGAAAACCAACCTTGCGGGAAAACCAACCTTGGGGGAAAACAATGCTTGTGGGAAAACAAACCTTGTGGGAAAACCAACCTAGTGGGAAAGACAACCTAGTGGGAAAAGAAACCTTGTGAGAAAACAAACCTTGTGGGAAAACCAATCTTATGGGGAAAGCAACCCTGCGGGAAAACCAACCTTGTGGGAAAACCAACCTTGTGGGAAAGCGAACCTTTTGGGAAAACCAACACAGTGGGAAAACATTCCTTGTGGGAAAACCAACCTTGCGGGAAAACCAACCTTGGGGGAAAACAAACCTTGTGGGAAAACAAACCTTGTGGGAAACAAACCTAGTGGAAAAACAAACCTTGTGAGAAAACAATCCTTGTGGGAAAACAAACCTTGTGGGGAAACAAACCTTGCGGGAAAACTAACCTTGTGGGAAAACAAACCTTGCGGGAAAACCAACCTTGTGGGAAAACAAACCTTGTGGGATAACAAACCTTGTGGGAAAACAAACCTTGTGGGAAAACAAACCTTATGGGAAAACAAACCTTGTGGGGAAACAAACCTTGTGGGAAAACCAACCTTGCGGGAAAGCGAACCTTTTGGGAAAACAAACACAGTGGGAAAACAAACCTTGTGGGAAAACCAACCTTGCGGGAAAACCAACCTTGGGGGAAAACAAAGCTTGTGGGAAAACAAACCTTTTGGGGAAAAAAACCTTGCGGGAAAACTAACCTTGTGGGAAAACAAACCCTGCGGGAGTACCAACCTTGTGGGAAAACCAACCTTGAGGGGAAACAAACCTTTCCGGAAAACCAACCTTGTGGGAAAACAAACCTTGTGGGAAAACAAAAATTGTGGGAAAACAAACCTTGTGAGAAAACAAACCTTGTGGGGAAACAAACCTAGTGGGAAAACAAACCTTGTGAGAAAACAAACCTTGTGGGAAAACCAACCTTGCGGGAAAGCAAACCTTTTGGGAAAACCAACACAGTGGGAAAACAAACCTTGTGGGAAAACCAACCTTGCGGGAAAACCAACCTTGGGGGAAAACAATGCTTGTGGGAAAACAAACCTTGTGGGAAAACCAACCTAGTGGGAAAGACAACCTAGTGGGAAAACAAACCTTGTGAGAAAACAAACCTTGTGGGAAAACCAATCTTATGGGGAAAGCAACCCTGCGGGAAAACCAACCTTGTGGGAAAACCAACCTTGTGGGAAAGCGAACCTTTTGGGAAAACCAACACAGTGGGAAAACATTCCTTGTGGGAAAACCAACCTTGCGGGAAAACCAACCTTGGGGGAAAACAAACCTTGTGGGAAAACAAACCTTGTGGGGAAACAAACCTAGTGGAAAAACAAACCTTGTGAGAAAACAATCCTTGTGGGAAAACAAACCTTGTGGGGAAACAAACCTTGCGGGAAAACTAACCTTGTGGGAAAACAAACCTTGCGGGAAAACCAACCTTGTGGGAAAACAAACCTTGTGGGAAAACAAACCTTGTGGGAAAACAAACCTTGTGAGAAAACAAACCTTATGGGGAAACAAACCTAGTGGGAAAACAAACCTTGTGAGAAAACAAACCTTGTGGGAAAACCAACCTTATGGGAAAACAAACCTAGTGGGAAAACAAACCTTGTGGGGAAACAAACCTTTCTGGAAAACCAACCTTGTGGGAAAACAAACCTTGTGGGAAAACAAACCTTGTGGGAAAACAAACCTTGTGGGAAAACAAACCTTACGGGAAAACAAACCTTGTGGGGAAACAAACCTTGTGGGAAAACCAACCTTGCGGGAAAGCGAACCTTTTGGGAAAACCAACACAGTGGGAAAACAAACCTTGTGGGAAAACCAACCTTGCGGGAAAACCAACCTTGGGGGAAAACAAAGCTTGTGGGAAAACAAACCTTTTGGGGAAAAAAACCTTGCGGGAAAACTAACCTTGTGGGAAAACAAACCCTGCGGGAGTACCAACCTTGTGGGAAAACCAACCTTGAGGGGAAACAAACCTTCCCGGAAAACCAACCTTGTGTGAAAACAAACCTTGTGGGAAAACAAAAATTGTGGGAAAACAAACCTTGTGAGAAAACAAACCTTGTGGGGAAACAAACCTAGTGGGAAAACAAACCTTGTGAGAAAACAAACCTTGTGGGAAAACCAACCTTATGGGAAAACAAACCTAGTGGGAAAAAAAACCTTGTGGGGAAACAAACCTTTCGGGAAAACCAACCTTGTGGGAAAACAAACCTTGTGGGAAAACAAACCTTGTGGGAAAACAAACCTTGTGGGAAAACAAACCTTCTGGGAAAACAAACCTTGTGGGGAAACAAACCTTGTGGGAAAACCAACCTTGCGGGAAAGCGAACCTTTTGGGAAAACCAACACAGTGGGAAAACAAATCTTGTGTTAAAACCAACCTTGCGGGAAAACCAACCTTGGGGGAAAACAAAGCTTGTGGGAAAACAAACCTTGTGGGAAAACCAACCTAGTGGGAAAAAAAACCTAGTGGGAAAACAAACCTTGTGAGAAAACAAACCTTGTGGGAAAACCAACCTTATGGGGAAAGCAACCCTGCGGGAAAACCAACCTTGTGGGAAAACCAACCTTGTGGGAAAGCGAACCTTTTGGGAAAACCAACACAGTGGGAAAACAAACCTTGTGGGAAAACCAACCTTGCGGGAAAACCAACCTTGGGGGAAAACAAACCTTGTGGGAAAACAAACCTTGTGGGGAAACAAACCTAGTAGGAAAACAAACCTTGTGAGAAAACAATCCTTGTGGGAAAACAAACCTTGTGGGGAAACAAACCTTGCGGGAAAACTAACCTTGTGGGAAAACAAACCCTGCGGGAAAACCAACTTTTGTGGGAAAACCCACCTTGTGGGGAAACAAACCTTTCGGGAAAACTAACCTTGTGGGAAAACAAACCCTGCGGGAAAACCAACCTTGTGGGAAAACAAACCTTGTGGGAAAACAAACCTTGTGGGAAAACAAACCTTGTGAGAAAACAAACCTTGTGGGAAAACCAACCTTGCGGGAAAACCAACCTTGGGGGAAAACAAAGCTTGTGGGAAAACAAACCTTTTGGGGAAAAAAACCTTGCGGGAAAACTAACCTTGTGGGAAAACAAACCCTGCGGGAGTACCAACCTTGTGGGAAAACCAACCTTGAGGGGAAACAAACCTTTCCGGAAAACCAACCTTGTGGGAAAACAAACCTTGTGGGAAAACAAAAATTGTGGGAAAACAAACCTTGTGAGAAAACAAACCTTGTGGGGAAACAAACCTAGTGGGAAAACAAACCTTGTGAGAAAACAAACCTTGTGGGAAAACCAACCTTATGGGAAAACAAACCTAGTGGGAAAAAAAACCTTGTGGGGAAACACACCTTTCGGGAAAACCAACCTTGTGGGAAAACAAACCTTGTGGGAAAACAAACCTTGTGGGAAAACAAACCTTGTGGGAAAACAAACCTTATGGGAAAACAAACCTTGTGGGGAAACAAACCTTGTGGGAAAACCAACCTTGCGGGAAAGCGAACCTTTTGGGAAAACCAACACAGTGGGAAAACAAATCTTGTGTTAAAACCAACCTTGCGGGAAAACCAACCTTGGGGGAAAACAAAGCTTGTGGGAAAACAAACCTTGTGGGAAAACCAACCTAGTGGGAAAAAAAACCTAGTGGGAAAACAAACCTTGTGAGAAAACAAACCTTGTGGGAAAACCAACCTTATGGGGAAAGCAACCCTGCGGGAAAACCAACCTTGTGGGAAAACCAACCTTGTGGGAAAGCGAACCTTTTGGGAAAACCAACACAGTGGGAAAACAAACCTTGTGGGAAAACCAACCTTGCGGGAAAACCAACCTTGGGGGAAAACAAACCTTGTGGGAAAACAAACCTTGTGGGGAAACAAACCTAGTAGGAAAACAAACCTTGTGAGAAAACAATCCTTGTGGGAAAACAAACCTTGTGGGGAAACAAACCTTGCGGGAAAACTAACCTTGTGGGAAAACAAACCCTGCGGGAAAACCAACTTTGTGGGAAAACCCACCTTGTGGGGAAACAAACCTTTCGGGAAAACTAACCTTGTGGGAAAACAAACCCTGCGGGAAAACCAACCTTGTGGGAAAACAAACCTTGTGGGAAAACAAACCTTGTGGGAAAACAAACCTTGTGAGAAAACAAACCTTGTGGGAAAACCAACCTTATGGAAACCCTTCGGGAAAACCAACCTCGTGGGAAAACCAACCTTGCGGGAAAGCGAACCTTTTGGGAAAACCAACACAGTGGGAAAACAAACCTTGTGAGTAAACACTCCTTGTGGGAAAACAAACCTTGTGGGGAAACAAACCTTGTGGGGAAACAAACCTTGTGGGAAAACTAACCTTGTGGGAAAAGAGACCTTGCGGGAAAACTAACCTTGTGGGAAAACAAACCCTGCGGGAAAACCAACCTTGTGGGAAAACCAACCTTGTGGGGAAACACACCTTGTGGGAAAACAGACCTTGTGGGAAAACAAACCTTGTGGGAAAAAAAACCTTTTGAGAAAACAAACCTTGTGGGGAAAGAAACCCTGCGGGAAAACCAACCTTGGGGGAAAAAAAACCTTGTAGTAAAACAAACCTAGAGGGAAAAACAACCTAGTGGGAAAACAAACCTTGTGAGAAAACAAACCTTGTGGGAAAACCAACCTTATGGGGAAAGAAACCCTGCGGGAAAACCAACCTTGTGGGAAAACAAACCTTGTGGGAAAACAAACCTTGTGGGAAAACAAACCTTGTGGGAAAACAAACCTTATGGGAAAACAAACCTTGTGGGGAAACAAACCTTGTGGGAAAACCAACCTTGCGGGAAAGCGAACCTTTTGGGAAAACCAACACAGTGGGAAAACAAACCTTGTGTTAAAACCAACCTTGCGGGAAAACCAACCTTGGGGGAAAACAAAGCTTGTGGGAAAACAAACCTTGTGGGAAAACCAACCTAGTGGGAAAAAAAACCTAGTGGGAAGACAAACCTTGTGAGAAAACAAACCTTGTGGGAAAACCAACCTTATGGGGAAAGCAACCCTGCGGGAAAACCAACCTTGTGGGAAAACCAACCTTGTGGGAAAGCGAACCTTTTGGGAAAACCAACACAGTGGGAAAACAAACCTTGTGGGAAAACCAACCTTGCGGGAAAACCAACCTTGGGGGAAAACAAACCTTGTGGGAAAACAAACCTTGTGGGGAAACAAACCTAGTAGGAAAACAAACCTTGTGAGAAAACAATCCTTGTGGGAAAACAAATCTTGTGGGGAAACAAACCTTGCGGGAAAACTAACCTTGTGGGAAAACAAACCCTGCGGGAAAACCAACCTTGTGGGAAAACCCACCTTGTGGGGAAACAAACCTTTCGGGAAAACTAACCTTGTGGGAAAACAAACCCTGCGGGAAAACCAACCTTGTGGGAAAACAAACCTTGTGGGAAAACAAACCTTGTGGGAAAACAAACCTTGTGAGAAAACAAACCTTGTGGGAAAACCAACCTTATGGAAACCCTTCGGGAAAACCAACCTTGTGGGAAAACCAACCTTGCGGGAAAGCGAACCTTTTGGGAAAACCAACACAGTGGGAAAACAAACCTTGTGAGTAAACACTCCTTGTGGGAAAACAAACCTTGTGGGGAAACAAACCTTGTGGGGAAACAAACCTTGTGGGAAAACAAACCTTGTGGGAAAACCAACCTAGTGGGAAAAACAACCTAGTGGGAAAACAAACCTTGTGAGAAAACAAACCTTGTGGGAAAACCAACCTTATGGGGAAAGCAACCCTGCGGGAAAACCAACCTTGTGGGAAAACCAACCTTGTGGGAAAGCGAACCTTTTGGGAAAACCAACACAGTGGGAAAACATTCCTTGTGGGAAAACCAACCTTGCGGGAAAACCACCTTGGGGGAAAACAAACCTTGTGGGAAAACAAACCTTGTGGGGAAACAAACCTAGTGGGAAAACAAACCTTGTGAGAAAACAATCCTTGTGGGAAAACAAACCCTGCGGGAAAACCAACCTTGTGGGAAAACCAACCTTGTGGGGAAATAAACCTTTCGGGAAAACCAACCTTGTGGGAAAACAAACCTTGTGGGAAAACAAACCTTGTGGGAAAACAAACCTTGTGGGAAAACAAACCTTGTGAGAAAAAAAACCTTGTGGGGAAACAAACCTAGTAGGAAAACAAACCTTGTGAGAAAACAAACCTTGTGGGAAAACCAAGTGGGAAAACAAACCTTGAGAGAAAACAATCCTTGTGGGAAAACAAACCTTGTGGGGAAACAAACCTTGCGGGAAAACTAACCTTGTGGGAAAACAAACCCTGCGGGAAAACCAACCTTGTGGGAAAACCAACCTTGTGGGGAAACAAACCTTTTGGGAAAACCAACCTTGTGGGAAAACAAACCTTGTGGGAAAACAAACCTTGTGTTAAAACAAACCTTGTGGGAAAACAAACCTTGTGAGAAAACAAACCTTGTGGGAAAAAAAACCTTGTGGGAAAACCAACCTAGTGGGAAAACAAACCTTGTGAGAAAACAAACCTTGTGGGAAAACCAACCTTATGGGGAAACAAACCCTGCGGGAAAACCAACCTTGTGGGAAAACCAACCTTGCAGGAAAGCGAACCTTTTGGGAAAATAAACACAGTGGGAAAACAAACCTTGTGTTAAAACAAACCTTGTGGGAAAACAAACCTTGTGAGAAAACAAACCTTGTGGGAAAAAAAACCTTGTGGGAAAACCAACCTAGTGGGAAAACAAACCTTGTGAGAAAACAAACCTTGTGCGAAAACCAACCTTATGGGGAAACAAACCCTGCGGGAAAACCAACCTTGTGGGAAAACCAACCTTGCAGGAAAGCGAACCTTTTGGGAAAACCAACACAGTGGGAAAACAAACCTTGTGAGAAAACAATCCTTGTGGGAAAACAAACCTTGTGGGGAAAAAAACCTTGTGGGGAAACTAACCTTGTGGGAAAACTAATCTTGTGGGAAAACAAACCTTGCGGGAAAACTAGCCTTGTGGGAAAACAAACCCTGCGGGAAAACCAACCTTGTGGGAAAACCAACCTTGTGGGGAAACAAACCATTCGGGAAAACCAACCTTGTGGGAAAACAAACCTTGTGGGAAAACAAACCTTGTGGGAAAACAAACCTTGTGGGAAAACAAACCTTGTGAGAAAAAAAACCTTCTGGGGAAACAAACCTAGTAGGAAAACAAACCTTGTGAGAAAACAAACCTTGTGGGAAAACCAACCTTATGGGAAAACAAACTTAGTGGGAAAACAAACCTTGTGGGGAAACAAACCTTTCGGGAAAACCAACCTTATGGGAAAACAAACCTTGTGGGAAAACAAACCTTGTGGGAAAACGAACCTTGTGGGAAAACAAACCTTATGGGAAAACAAACATTGTGGGGAAACAAACCTTGTGGGAAAACCAACCTTGCGGGAAAGCGAACCTTTTGGGAAAACCAACACAGTGGGAAAACAAACCTTGTGGGAAAACCAACCTTGCGGGAAAACCAACCTTGGGGGAAAACAAAGCTTGTGGGAAAACAAACCTTTTGGGGAAAAAAACCTTGCGGGAAAACTAACCTTGTGGGAAAACAAACCCTGCGGGAGTACCAACCTTGTGAGAAAACCAACCTTGAGGGGAAACAAACCTTTCCGGAAAACCAACCTTGTGGGAAAACAAACCTTGTGGGAAAACAAAAATTGTGGGAAAACAAACCTTGTGAGAAAACAAACCTTGTGGGGAAACAAACCTAGTGGGAAAACAAACCTTGTGAGAAAACAAACCTTGTGGGAAAACCAACCTTGTGGGAAAACAAACCTTATGGGAAAACAAACCTTGTGGGGAAACAAACCTTGTGGGAAAACCAACCTTGCGGGAAAGCGAACCTTTTGGGAAAACCAACACAGTGGGAAAACAAACCTTGTGGGAAAACCAACCTTGCGGGAAAACCAACCTTGGGGGAAAACAAAGCTTGTGGGAAAACAAACCTTTTGGGAAAACAAACCTTGTGGGGAAACAAACCTAGTGGAAAAACAAACCTTGTGAGAAAACAATCCTTGTGGGAAAACAAACCTTGTGGGAAAACAAACCTTGTGGGAAAACAAACCTTGTGGGAAAACAAACCTTATGGGAAAACAAACCTTGTGGGGAAACAAACCTTGTGGGAAAACAAACCTTGTGGGGAAACAAACCTAGTGGAAAAACAAACCTTGTGAGAAAACAATCCTTGTGGGAAAACATACCTTGTGGGAAAACAAACCTTGTGGGAAAACAAACCTTGTGGGAAAACAAACTTATGGGAAAACAAACCTTGTGGGGAAACAAACCTTGTGGGAAAACCAACCTTGCGGGAAAGCGAACCTTTTGGGAAAACCAACACAGTGGGAAAACAAACCTTGTGGGAAAACCAACCTTGCGGGAAAACCAACCTTGGGGGAAAACAAAGCTTGTGGGAAAACAAACCTTTTGGGGAAAAAAACCTTGCGGGAAAACTAACCTTGTGGGAAAACAAACCCTGCGGGAGTACCAACCTTGTGAGAAAACCAACCTTGAGGGGAAACAAACCTTTCCGGAAAACCAACCTTGTGGGAAAACAAACCTTGTGGGAAAACAAAAATTGTGGGAAAACAAACCTTGTGAGAAAACAAACCTTGTGGGGAAACAAACCTAGTGGGAAAACAAACCTTGTGAGAAAACAAACCTTGTGGGAAAACCAACCTTATGGGAAAACAAACCTAGTGGGAAAAAAAACCTTGTGGGGAAACAAACCTTTCGGGAAAACCAACCTTGTGGGAAAACAAACCTTGTGGGAAAACAAACCTTGTGGGAAAACAAACCTTGTGGGAAAACAAACCTTATGGGAAAACAAACCTTGTGGGGAAACAAACCTTGTGGGAAAACCAACCTTGCGGGAAAGCGAACCTTTTGGGAAAACCAACACAGTGGGAAAACAAATCTTGTGTTAAAACCAACCTTGCGGGAAAACCAACCTTGGGGGAAAACAAAGCTTGTGGGAAAACAAACCTTGTGGGAAAACCAACCTAGTGGGAAAAAAAACCTAGTGGGAAAACAAACCTTGTGAGAAAACAAACCTTGTGGGAAAACCAACCTTATGGGGAAAGCAACCCTGCGGGAAAACCAACCTTGTGGGAAAACCAACCTTGTGGGAAAGCGAACCTTTTGGGAAAACCAACACAGTGGGAAAACAAACCTTGTGGGAAAACCATCCTTGCGGGAAAACCAACCTTGGGGGAAAACAAACCTTGTGGGAAAACAAACCTTGTGGGGAAACAAACCTAGTAGGAAAACAAACCTTGTGAGAAAACAATCCTTGTGGGAAAACAAACCTTGTGGGGAAACAAACCTTGCGGGAAAACTAACCTTGTGGGAAAACAAACCCTGCGGGAAAACCAACCTTGTGGGAAAACCCACCTTGTGGGGAAACAAACCTTTCGGGAAAACTAACCTTGTGGGAAAACAAACCCTGCGGGAAAACCAACCTTGTGGGAAAACAAACCTTGTGGGAAAACAAACCTTGTGGGAAAACAAACCTTGTGAGAAAACAAACCTTGTGGGAAAACCAACCTTATGGAAACCCTTCGGGAAAACCAACCTTGTGGGAAAACCAACCTTGCGGGAAAGCGAACCTTTTGGGAAAACCAACACAGTGGGAAAACAAACCTTGTGAGTAAACACTCCTTGTGGGAAAACAAACCTTGTGGGGAAACAAACCTTGTGGGGAAACAAACCTTGTGGGGAAACAAACCTTGTGGGAAAACTAACCTTGTGGGAAAAGAGACCTTGCGGGAAAACTAACCTTGTGGGAAAACAAACCCTGCGGGAAAACCAACCTTGTGGGAAAACCAACCTTGTGGGGAAACAAACCTTTCGGGAAAACCAACCTTGTGGGAAAACAAACCTTGTGGGAAAACAGACCTTGTGGGAAAACAAACCTTGTGGGAAAACAAACCTTTTGAGAAAACAAACCTTGTGGGGAAAGAAACCCTGCGGGAAAACCAACCTTGGGGGAAAACAAACCTTGTAGGAAAACAAACCTAGAGGGAAAAACAACCTAGTGGGAAAACAATACTTGTGAGAAAACAAACCTTGTGGGAAAACCAACCTTATGGGGAAAGAAATCCTGCGGGAAAACCATCCTTGTGGGAAAACAAAACTTGTGGGAAAACAAACCTTGTGGGAAAACAAACCTTGTGGGAAAACAAACCTTATGGGAAAACAAACCTTGTGGGGAAACAAACCTTGTGGGAAAACCAACCTTGCGGGAAAGCGAACCTTTTGGGAAAACCAACACAGTGGGAAAACAAACCTTGTGTTAAAACCAACCTTGCGGGAAAACCAACCTTGGGGGAAAACAAAGCTTGTGGGAAAACAAACCTTGTGGGAAAACCAACCTAGTGGGAAAAAAAACCTAGTGGGAAAACAAACCTTGTGAGAAAACAAACCTTGTGGGAAAACCAACCTTATGGGGAAAGCAACCCTGCGGGAAAACCAACCTTGTGGGAAAACCAACCTTGTGGGAAAGCGAACCTTTTGGGAAAACCAACACAGTGGGAAAACAAACCTTGTGGGAAAACCAACCTTGCGGGAAAACCAACCTTATGGGGAAAGCAACCCTGCGGGAAAACCAACCTTGTGGGAAAACCAACCTTGTGGGAAAGCGAACCTTTTGGGAAAACCAACACAGTGGGAAAACAAACCTTGTGGGGAAACAAACCTAGTAGGAAAACAAACCTTGTGAGAAAACAATCCTTGTGGGAAAACAAACCTTGAGGGGAAACAAACCTTGCGGGAAAACTAACCTTGTGGGAAAACAAACCCTGCGGGAAAACCAACCTTGTGGGAAAACCCACCTTGTGGGGAAACAAACCTTTCGGGAAAACTAACCTTGTGGGAAAACAAACCCTGCGGGAAAACCAACCTTGTGGGAAAACAAACCTTGTGGGAAAACAAACCTTGTGGGAAAACAAACCTTGTGAGAAAACAAACCTTGTGGGAAAACCAACCTTATGGAAACCCTTCGGGAAAACCAACCTTGTGGGAAAACCAACCTTGCGGGAAAGCGAACCTTTTGGGAAAACCAACACAGTGGGAAAACAAACCTTGTGAGTAAACACTCCTTGTGGGAAAACAAACCTTGTGGGGAAACAAACCTTGTGGGGAAACAAACCTTGTGGGAAAACTAACCTTGTGGGAAAAGAGACCTTGCGGGAAAACTAACCTTGTGGGAAAACAAACCCTGCGGGAAAACCAACCTTGTGGGAAAACCAACCTTGTGGGGAAACAAACCTTTCGGGAAAACCAACCTTGTGGGAAAACAAACCTTGTGGGAAAACAGACCTTGAGGGAAAACAAACCTTGTGGGAAAACAAACCTTTTGAGAAAACAAACCTTGTGGGGAAAGAAACACTGCGGGAAAACCAACCTTGGGGGAAAACAAACCTTGTAGGAAAACAAACCTAGAGGGAAAAACAACCTAGTGGGAAAACAAACCTTGTGAGAAAACAAACCTTGTGGGAAAACCAACCTTATGGGGAAAGAAACCTTGTGGGAAAGCGAACCTTTTGGGAAAACAAACCTTATGGGAAAACAAACCTTGTGGGAAAACAAACCTTGTGAGAAAACAAACCTTGTGGGAAAACCAACCTTATGGGGAAAGAAACCTTGTGGGGAAACAAACCTTTCGGGAAAACCAACCTTGTGGGAAAACAAACCTTGTGGGAAAACAAACCTTGTGGGAAAACAAACCTTGTGGGAAAACAAACCTTATGGGAAAACAAACCTTGTGGGGAAACAAACCTTGTGGGAAAACCAACCTTGCGGGAAAGCGAACCTTTTGGGAAAACCAACACAGTGGGAAAACAAACCGTGTGGGAAAACCAACCTTGCGGGAAAACCAACCTTGGGGGAAAACAAAGCTTGTGGGAAAACAAACCTTGTGGGAAAACCAACCTAGTGGGAAAAACAACCTAGTGGGAAAACAAACCTTGTGAGAAAACAAACCTTGTGGGAAAACCAACCTTCTGGTGAAAGCAACCCTGCGGGAAAACCAACCTTGTGGGAAAACCAACCTTGTGGGAAAGCGAACCTTTTGGGAAAACCAACACAGTGGGAAAACAAACCCTGTGGGAAAACCAACCTTGCGGGAAAACCAACCTTGGGGGAAAACAAACCTTGTGGGAAAACAAACCTTGTGGGAAAACAAACCTTGTGGGGAAACAAACCTTGTGGGGAAACAAACCTTGTGGGAAAACTAACCTTGTGGGAAAACAAACCTTGCGGGAAAACTAACCTTGTGGGAAAACAAACCCTGCGGGAAAACCAACCTTGTGGGAAAACCAACCTTGTGGGAAAACAAACCTTATGGGAAAACAAACCTTGTGGGGAAACAAACCTTGTGGGAAAACCAACCTTGCGGGAAAGCGAACCTTTTGGGAAAACCAACACAGTGGGAAAGCAAACCTTGTGGGAAAACCAACCTTGCGGGAAAACCAACCTTGGGGGAAAACAAAGCTTGTGGGAAAACAAAGCTTGTGGGGAAACAAACCTTGTGGGAAAACTAACCTTGTGGGAAAACAAACCTTGCGGGAAAACTAACCTTGTGGGAAAACAAACCCTGCGGGAAAACCAACCTTGTGGGAAAACCAACCTTGTGGGAAAACAAACCTTATGGGAAAACAAACCTTGTGGGGAAACAAACCTTGTGGGAAAACCAACCTTGCGGGAAAGCGAACCTTTTGGGAAAACCAACACAGTGGGAAAACAAACCTTGTGGGAAAACCAACCTTGCGGGAAAACCAACCTTGGGGGAAAACAAAGCTTGTGGGAAAACAAAGCTTGTGGGAAAACCAACCTAGTGGGAAAAACAACCTAGTGGGAAAACAAACCTTGTGAGAAAACAAACCTTGTGGGAAAACCAACCTTATGAGGAAAGCAGCCCTGCGGGAAAACCAACCTTGTGGGAAAACCAACCTTGTGGGAAAGCGAACCTTTTGGGAAAACCAACACAGTGGGAAAACAAACCTTGTGGGAAAACCAACCTTGCGGGAAAACCAACCTTGTGGGAAAACAAACCTTGTGGGAAAACAAACCTTGTGGGAAAACAAACCTTGTGGGAAAACAAACCTTATGGGAAAACAAACCTTGTGGGGAAACAAACCTTGTGGGAAAACCAACCTTGCGGGAAAGCGAACCTTTTGGGAAAACCAACACAGTGGGAAAACAAACCTTGTGGGAAAACCAACCTTGCGGGAAAACCAACCTTGGGGGAAAACAAAGCTTGTGGGAAAACAAACCTTGTGGGAAAACCAACCTAGTGGGAAAAACAACCTAGTGGGAAAACAAACCTTGTGAGAAAACAAACCTTGTGGGAAAACCAACCTTATGAGGAAAGCAGCCCTGCGGGAAAACCAACCTTGGGGGAAAACAAAGCTTGTGGGAAAACAAAGCTTGTGGGAAAACCAACCTAGTGGGAAAAACAACCTAGTGGGAAAACAAACCTTGTGAGAAAACAAACCTTGTGGGAAAACCAACACAGTGGGAAAACAAAGCTTGTGGGAAAACCAACCTAGTGGGAAAAACAACCTTATGAGGAAAGCAGCCCTGCGGGAAAACCAACCTTGGGGGAAAACAAAGCTTGTGGGAAAACAAAGCTTGTGGGAAAACCAACCTAGTGGGAAAAACAACCTAGTGGGAAAACAAACCTTGTGAGAAAACCAACCTTGCGGGAAAACCAACACAGTGGGAAAACAAACCTTGTGGGAAAACCAAACTTGCGGGAAAACCAACCTTGGGGGAAAACAAAGCTTGTGGGAAAACAAAGCTTGTGGGAAAACCAACCTAGTGGGAAAAACAACCTAGTGGGAAAACAAACCTTGTGAGAAAACAAACCTTGTGGGAAAACCAACCTTATGAGGAAAGCAGCCCTGCGGGAAAACCAACCTTGTGGGAAAACCAACCTTGTGGGAAAGCGAACCTTTTGGGAAAACCAACACAGTGGGAAAACAAACCTTGTGGGAAAACCAACCTTGCGGGAAAACCAACCTTGGGGGAAAACAAACCTTGTGGGAAAACAAACCTTGTGAGAAAACAAACCTTGTGGGGAAACATACCTAGTGGGAAAACAAACCTTGTGAGAAAACAAACCTTGTGGGAAAACCAACCTTATGGGAAAACAAACCTAGTGGGAAAACAAACCTTGTGGGGAAACAAACCTTTCGGGAAAACCAACCTTGTGGGAAAACAAACATTGTGGGAATACAAACCTTGTGGGAAAACAAACCTTGTGGGAAAACAAACCTTATGGGAAAAGAAACCTTGTGGGGAAACAAACCTTTCGGGAAAACTAACCTTGTGGGAAAACAAACCCTGCGGGAAAACCAACCTTGTGGGAAAACAAACCTTGTGGGAAAACAAACCTTGTGGGAAAACAAACCTTGTGGGAAAACAAACCTTGTGAGAAAACAAACCTTGTGGGAAAACCAACCTTATGGGGAAACAAACCCTGCGGGAAAACCAACCTTGTGGGAAAACCAACCTTGCGGGAAAGCGAACCTTTTGGGAAAACCAACACAGTGGGAAAACAAACCTTGTGAGAAAACAATCCTTGTGGGAAAACAAACCTTGTGGGGAAACAAACCTTGTGGGGAAACAAACCTTGTGGGAAAACTAACCTTGTGGGAAAACAAACCTTGCGGGAAAACTAACCTTGTGGGAAAACAAACCCTGCGGGAAAACCAAGCTTGTGGGAAAACCAATCTTGTGGGGAAACAAACCTTTCGGGAAAACCAACCTTGTGGGAAAACAAACCTTGTGGGAAAACCAACCTTGTGGGAAAACAAACCTTATGGGGAAAGCAACCCTGCGGGAAAACCAACCTTGTGGGAAAACCAACCTTGTGGGAAAGCGAACCTTTTGGGAAAACCAACACAGTCACAAAACAAAACTTGTGGGAAAACCAACCTTGCGGGAAAACCAACCTTGTGGGAAAACAAACCTTGTGGGAAAACAAATCTTGTTGGAAAACAAACCTTGTGGGAAAACAAACCTTATGGGAAAACAAACCTTGTGGGGAAACAAACCTTGTGGGAAAACCAACCTTACGGGAAATCGAACCTTTTGGGAAAACCAACACAGTGGGAAAACAAACATTGTGGGAAAACCAACCTTGCGGGAAAACCAACCTTGGGGGAAAACAAAGCTTGTGGGAAAACAAACCTTGTGGGAAAACCAACCTAGTGGGAAAACAACCTAGTGGGAAAACAAACCTTGTGAGAAAACAAACCTTGTGGGAAAACCAACCTTATGGGGAAAGCAACCCTGCGGGAAAACCAACCTTGTGGGAAAACCAACCTTGTGGGAAAGCAAACCTTTTGGGAAAACCAACACAGTGGGAAAACAAACCTTGTGGGAAAACCAACCTTGCGGGAAAACCAACCTTGGGGGAAAACAAACCTTGTGGGAAAACAAACCTTGTGGGGAAACAAACCTAGTGGGAAAACAAACCTTGTGAGAAAACAATCCTTGTGGGAAAACAAACCTTGTGGGGAAACAAACCTTGCGGGAAAACTAACCTTGTGGGAAAACAAACCCTGCGGGAAAACCAACCTTGTGGGAAAACCGACCTTGTGGGGAAACAAACCTTTCGGGAAAACCACCCTTGTGGGAAAACAAACCTTGTGGGAAAACAAACCTTGTGAGAAAACAAACCTTGTGGGGAAACAAACCTAGTGGGAAAACAAACCTTGTGAGAAAACAAACCTTGTGGGAAAACCAACCTTATGGGAAAACAAACCTAGTGGGAAAACAAACCTTGTGGGGAAACAAACCTTTCGGGAAAACCAACCTTGTGGGAAAACAAACCTTGTGGGAAAACAAACCTTGTGGGAAAACAAACCTTGTGGGAAAACAAACCTTATGGGAAAACAAACCTTGTGGGGAAACAAACCTTGTGGGAAAACCAACCTTGCGGGAAAGCGAACCTTTTGGGAAAACCAACACAGTGGGAAAACAAACCTTGTGGGAAAACCAGCCTTGCGGGAAAGCGAACAACCCTGCAGCCCTGAAAGGCAGCCCTGAGAAGCAACCCTGCGGGAAAACCAACCTTGTGGGAAAACCAACCTTGTGGGAAAGCGAACCTTTTGGGAAAACCAACACAGTGGGAAAAGAAACCTTGTGGGAAAACCAACCTTGCGGGAAAACCAACCTTGTGGGAAAACAAACCTTGTGGGAAAACAAACCTTGTGGGAAAACAAACCTTGTGGGAAAAAAAAACCTTATGGGAAAACAAACCTTGTGGGGAAACAAACCTTGTGGGAAAACCAACCTTGCGGGAAAGCGAACCTTTTGGGAAAACCAACACAGTGGGAAAACAAATATTGTGGGAAAACCAACCTTGCGGGAAAACCAACCTTGGGGGAAAACAAAGCTTGTGGGAAAACAAACCTTGTGGGAAAACCAACCTAGTGGGGAAACCAACACAGTGGGAAAACAAACCTTGTGGGAAAACCAACCTTGCGGGAAAACCAACCTTGGGGGAAAACAAAGCTTGTGGGAAAACAAACCTTGTGGGAAAACCAACCTAGTGGGAAAAACAACCTAGTGGGAAAACAAACCTTGTGAGAAAACAAACCTTGTGGGAAAACCAACCTTATGGGGAAAGCAACCCTGCGGGAAAACCAACCTTGTGGGAAAACCAACCTTGTGGGAAAGCGAACCTTTTGGGAAAACCAACACAGTGGGAAAACAAACCTTGTCGGAAAACCAACCTTGCGGGAAAACCAACCTTGGGGGAAAACAAACCCTGCGGGAATACTAACCTTGTGGGAAAACCAACCTTATGGGGAAACAAACCTTTCGGGAAAACCAACCTTGTGGGAAAACAAACCTTGTGGGAAAACAAACCTTGTGGGGAAACAAACCTTGCGGGAAAACTAACCTTTTGGGAAAACAAACCCTGCGGGAATACTAACCTTGTGGGAAAACCAACCTTATGGGGAAACAAACATTTCGGGAAAACCAACCTTGTGGGAAAACAAACCTTGTGGGAAAACAAACCTTGTGGGAAAACAAACCTTGTGGGAAAACAAACCTTGTGAGAAAACAAACCTTGTGGGGAAACATACCTAGTGGGAAAACAAACCTTGTGAGAAAACAAACCTTGTGGGAAAACCAACCTTATGGGAAAACAAACCTAGTGGGAAAACAAACCTTGTGGGGAAACAAACCTTTCGGGAAAACCAACCTTGTGGGAAAAAAAACATTCTGGGAAAACAAACCTTGTGGGAAAACAAACCTTGTGGGAAAACAAACCTTATGGGAAAACAAACCTTGTGGGGAAACAAACCTTTCGGGAAAACTAACCTTGTGGGAAAACAAACCCTGCGGGAAAACCAACCTTGTGGGAAAACAAACCTTGTGGGAAAACAAACCTTGTGGGAAAAAAAACCTTGTGAGAAAACAAACCTTGTGGGAAAACCAACCTTATGGGGAAACAAACCCTGCGGGAAAACCAACCTTGTGGGAAAACCAACCTTGCGGGAAAGCGAACCTTTTGGGATAACCAACACAGTGGGAAAAAAAACCTTGTGAGAAAACAATCCTTGTGGGAAAACAAACCTTGTGGGGAAACAAACCTTGTGGGGAAACAAACCTTGTGGGGAAACAAACCTTGTGGGAAAACTAAACTTGTGGGAAAACAAACCTTGCGGGAAAATTAACCTTGTGGGAAAACAAACCCTGCGGGAAAACCAAGCTTGAGGGAAAACAAATCTTGTGGGGAAACAAACCTTTCGGGAAAACCAACCTTGTGGGAAAACAAACCTTGTGGGAAAACCAACCTTGTGGGAAAACAAACCTTATGGGATAAGCAACCCTGCGGGAAAACCAACCTTGTGGGAAAACCAACCTTGTGGGAAAGCGAACCTTTTGGGAAAACCAACACAGTCACAAAACAAACCTTGTGGGAAAACCAACCTTGCGGGAAAACCGACCTTGTGGGAAAACAAACCTTGTGGGAAAACAAATCTTGTTGGAAAACAAACCTTGTGGGAAAACAAACCTTATGGGAAAACAAACCTTGTGGGGAAACAAACCTTGTGGGAAAACCAACCTAGTGGGAAAACAACCTAGTGGGAAAACAAACCTTGTGAGAAAACAAACCTTGTGGGAAAACCAACCTTATGGGGAAAGCAACCCTGCGGGAAAACCAACCTTGTGGGAAAACCAACCTTGTGGGAAAGCAAACCTTTTGCGAAAACCAACACAGTGGAAAAACAAACCTTGTGGGAAAACCAACCTTGGGGGAAAACCAACCTTGGGGGAAAACAAACCTTGTGGGAAAACAAACATTGTGGGGAAACAAACCTAATGGGAAAACAATCCTTGTGAGAAAACAATCCTTGTGGGAAAACAAACCTTGTGGGGAAACAAACCTTGCGGGAAAACTAACCTTGTGGGAAAACAAACCCTGCGGAAAAACCAACCTTGTGGGAAAACCGACCTTGTGGGGAAACAAACCTTTCGGGAAAACCAACCTTGTGGGAAAACAAACCTTGTGGGAAAACAAACCTTGTGAGAAAACAAACCTTGTGGGGAAACAAACCTAGTGGGAAAACAAACCATGTGGGAAAACAAACCTTGTGGGAAAAAAAAACCTTATGGGAAAACAAACCTTGTGGGGAAACAAACCTTGTGGGAAAACCAACCTTGCGGGAAAGCGAACCTTTTGGGAAAACCAACACAGTGGGAAAACAAACATTGTGGGAAAACCAACCTTGCGGGAAAACCAACCTTGGGGGAAAACAAAGCTTGTGGGAAAACAAACCTTGTGGGAAAACCAACCTAGTGGGGAAACCAACACAGTGGGAAAACAAACCTTGTGGGAAAATCAACCTTGCGGGAAAACCAACCTTGTGGGAAAACAAACCTTGTGGGAAAACAAACCTTGTGGGAAAACAAACCTTGTGGGAAAAAAAAACCTTATGGGAAAACAAACCTTGTGGGGAAACAAACCTTGTGGGAAAACCAACCTTGCGGGAAAACGAACCTTTTGGGAAAACCAACACAGTGGGAAAACAAACATTGTGGGAAAACCAACCTTGCGGGAAAACCAACCTTGGGGGAAAACAAAGCTTGTGGGAAAACAAACCTTGTGGGAAAACCAACCTAGTGGGGAAACCAACACAGTGGGAAAACAAACCTTGTGGGAAAACCAACCTTGCGGGAAAACCAACCTTGGGGGAAAACAAAGCTTGTGGGAAAACAAACCTTGTGGGAAAACCAACCTAGTGGGAAAAACAACCTAGTGGGAAAACAAACCTTGTGAGAAAACAAACCTTGTGGGAAAACCAACCTTATGGGGAAAGCAACCCTGCGGGAAAACCAACCTTGTGGGAAAACCAACCTTGTGGGAAAGCGAACCTTTTGGGAAAACCAACACAGTGGGAAAACAAACCTTGTCGGAAAACCAACCTTGCGGGAAAACCAACCTTGGGGGAAAACAAACATTGTGGGAAAACAAACCTTGTGGGGAAACAAACCTAGTGGGAAAACAATCCTTGTGGGAAAACAAACCTTGTGGGGAAACAAACCTTGCGGGAAAACTAACCTTGTGGGAAAACAAACCCTGCGGGAATACCAACCTTGTGGGAAAACCAACCTTGTGGGGAAACAAACCTTTCGGGAAAACCAACCTTGTGGGAAAACAAACCTTGTGGGAAAACAAACCTTGTGGGAAAACAAACCTTGTGGGAAAACAAACCTTGTGAGAAAACAAACCTTGTGGGGAAACATACCTAGTGGGAAAACAAACCTTGTGAGAAAACAAACCTTGTGGGAAAACCAACCTTATGGGAAAACAAACCTAGTGGGAAAACAAACCTTGTGGGGAAACAAACCTTTCGGGAAAACCAACCTTGTGGGAAAACAAACATTGTGGGAAAACAAACCTTGTGGGAAAACAAACCTTGTGGGAAAACAAACCTTATGGGAAAACAAACCTTGTGGGGAAACAAACCTTTCGGAAAAACTAACCTTGTGGGAAAACAAACCCTGCGGGAAAACCAACCTTGTGGGAAAACAAACCTTGTGGGTAAACAAACCTTGTGGGAAAACAAACCTTGTGAGAAAACAAACCTTGTGGGAAAACCAACCTTATGGGGAAACAAACCCTGCGGGAAAACCAACCTTGTGGGAAAACCAACCTTGCAGGAAAGCGAACCTTTTGGGAAAACCAACACAGTGGGAAAACAAACCTTGTGAGAAAACAAACCTTGTGGGGAAACAAACCTAGTGGGAAAACAAACCATGTGAGAAAACAAACCTTGTGGGAAAACCAACCTTATGGGAAAACAAACCTAGTGGGAAAACAAACCTTGTGGGGAAACAAACCTTTAGGGAAAACCAACCTTGTGGGAAAACCAACCTTGTGGGAAAACAAACCTTGTGGGAAAACAAACCTTATGGGAAAACAAACCTTGTGGGGAAACAAACCTTGTGGGAAAACCAACCTTGCGGGAAAGCGAACCTTTTGGGAAAACCAAAACAGTGGGAAAACAAACCTTGTGGGAAAACCAACTTTGCGGGAAAACCAACCTTGGGGGAAAACAAAGCTTGTGGGAAAACAAACCTTGTGGGAAAACCAACCTAGTGGGAAAAACAACCTAGTGGGAAAACAAACCTTGTGAGAAAACAAACCTTGTGAGAAAACAAACCTTGTGGGAAAACCAACCTTATGGGGAAAGCAACCCTGCGGGAAAACCAACCTTGTGGGAAAACCAACCTTGTGGGAAAGCAAACCTTTTGCGAAAACCAACACAGTGGGAAAACAAACCTTGTGGGAAAACCAACCTTGCGGGAAAACCAACCTTGGGGGAAAACAAACCTTGTGGGAAAACAAACCTTGTGGGGAAACAAACCTAGTGGGAAAACAAACCTTGTGAGAAAACAATCCTTGTGGGAAAACAAACCTTGTGGGGAAACAAACCTTGCGGGAAAACTATTCTTGTGGGAAAACAAACCCTGCTGGAAAACCAACCTTGTGGGAAAACCGACCTTGTGGGGAAACAAACCTTTCGGGAAAACCAACCTTGTGGGAAAACAAACCTTGTGGGAAAACAAACCTTGTGAGAAAACAAACCTTGTGGGGAAACAAACCTAGTGGGAAAACAAACCATGTGAGAAAACAAACCTTGTGGGAAAACCAACCTTATGGGAAAACAAACCTAGTGGGAAAACAAACCTTGTGGGGAAACAAACCTTTAGGGAAAACCAACCTTGTGGGAAAACCAACCTTGTGGGAAAACAAACCTTGTGGGAAAACAAACCTTATGGGAAAACAAACCTTGTGGGGAAACAAACCTTGTGGGAAAACCAACCTTGCGGGAAAGCGAACCTTTTGGGAAAACCAAAACAGTGGGAAAACAAACCTTGTGGGAAAACCAACTTTGCGGGAAAACCAACCTTGGGGGAAAACAAAGCTTGTGGGAAAACAAACCTTGTGGGAAAACCAACCTAGTGGGAAAAACAACCTAGTGGGAAAACAAACCTTGTGAGAAAACAAACCTTGTGGGAAAACAAACCTTATGGGGAAAGCAACCCTGCGGGAAAACCAACCTTATGGGAAAACCAGCCTTGTGGGAAAGCGAACCTTTTGGGAAAACCAACACAGTGAGAAAACAAACCTTGTGGGAAAACCAACCTTGCGGGAAAGCGAACCTTTTGGGAAAACCAACACAGTGGGAAAACAAACCTTGTGGGAAAACCAACCTCGCGGGAAAACCAACCATGGGGGAAAACAAAGCTTGTGGAAAACAAACCTTGTGGGAAAATCAAGCTAGTGGGAAAAACAACCTAGTGGGAAAACAAACCTTGTGAGAAAACAAACCCTGTGGGAAAACCAACCTTGTGGGAAAACCAACCTTTTGGGGAAACAAACCTTTCGGGAAAACCAACCTTGTGGGAAAACAAACCTTGTGAGAAAACAAACCTTGTGGGGAAACAAACCTTGTGGGAAAACCAACCTTGCGGGAAAGCGAAACTTTCGGGAAAACCAACCTTGGGGGAAAACAAAGCTTGTGGGAAAACCAACCTTATGGGGAAACAAACCCTGCGGGAAAACCAACCTTGTGGGAAAACCAACCTTGCGGGAAAGCGAACCTTTTGGGAAAACCAACTCAGTGGGAAAACAAACCTTGTGAGAAAACAAACCTTGTGGGAAAGCGAACCTTTTGGGAAAACCAACACAGTGGGAAAACAAACCCTGTGGGAAAACCAACCTTGCGGGAAAACCAACCTTGGGGGAAAACAAACCTTGTGGGAAAACAAACCTTGTGGGAAAACAAACCTTGTGGGGAAACAAACCTTGTGGGGAAACAAACCTTGTGGGAAAACTAACCTTGTGGGAAAACAAACCTTGCGGGAAAACTAACCTTGTGGGAAAACAAACCCTGCGGGAAAACCAACCTTGTGGGAAAACCAACCTTGTGGGAAAACAAACCTTATGGGAAAACAAACCTTGTGGGGAAACAAACCTTGTGGGAAAACCAACCTTGCGGGAAAGCGAACCTTTTGGGAAAACCAACACAGTGGGAAAACAAACCTTGTGGGAAAACCAACCTTGCGGGAAAACCAACCTTGGGGGAAAACAAAGCTTGTGGGAAAACAAAGCTTGTGGGAAAACCAACCTAGTGGGAAAAACAACCTAGTGGGAAAACAAACCTTGTGAGAAAACAAACCTTGTGGGAAAACCAACCTTATGAGGAAAGCAGCCCTGCGGGAAAACCAACCTTGTGGGAAAACCAACCTTGTGGGAAAGCGAACCTTTTGGGAAAACCAACACAGTGGGAAAACAAACCTTGTGGGAAAACCAACCTTGCGGGAAAACCAACCTTGTGGGAAAACAAACCTTGTGGGAAAACAAACCTTGTGGGAAAACAAACCTTGTGGGAAAACAAACCTTATGGGAAAACAAACCTTGTGGGGAAACAAACCTTGTGGGAAAACCAACCTTGCGGGAAAGCGATCCTTTTGGGAAAACCAACACAGTGGGAAAACAAACCTTGTGGGAAAACCAACCTTGCGGGAAAACCAACCTTATGAGGAAAGCAGCCCTGCGGGAAAACCAACCTTGGGGGAAAACAAAGCTTGTGGGAAAACAAAGCTTGTGGGAAAACCAACCTAGTGGGAAAAACAACCTAGTGGGAAAACAAACCTTGTGAGAAAATAAACCTTGTGGGAAAACCAACACAGTGGGAAAACAAACCTTGTGGGAAAACCAACCTTGCGGGAAAACCAACCTTGGGGGAAAACAAAGCTTGTGGGAAAACAAAGCTTGTGGGAAAACCAACCTAGTGGGAAAAACAACCTTATGAGGAAAGCAGCCCTGCGGGAAAACCAACCTTGGGGGAAAACAAAGCTTGTGGGAAAACAAAGCTTGTGGGAAAACCAACCTAGTGGGAAAAACAACCTAGTGGGAAAACAAACCTTGTGAGAAAACCAACCTTGCGGGAAAACCAACACAGTGGGAAAACAAACCTTGTGGGAAAACCAACCTTGCGGGAAAACCAACCTTGGGGGAAAACAAAGCTTGTGGGAAAACAAAGCTTGTGGGAAAACCAACCTAGTGGGAAAAACAACCTAGTGGGAAAACAAACCTTGTGAGAAAACAAACCTTGTGGGAAAACCAACCTTATGAGGAAAGCAGCCCTGCGGGAAAACCAACCTTGTGGGAAAACCAACCTTGTGGGAAAGCGAACCTTTTGGGAAAACCAACACAGTGGGAAAACAAACCTTGTGGGAAAACCAACCTTGCGGGAAAACCAACCTTGTGAGAAAACAAACCTTGTGGGGAAACATACCTAGTGGGAAAACAAACCTTGTGAGAAAACAAACCTTGTGGGAAAACCAACCTTATGGGAAAACAAACCTAGTGGGAAAACAAACCTTGTGGGGAAACAAACCTTTCGGGAAAACCAACCTTGTGGGAAAACAAACATTGTGGGAAAACAAACCTTGTGGGAAAACAAACCTTGTGGGAAAACAAACCTTATGGGAAAAGAAACCTTGTGGGGAAACAAACCTTTCGGGAAAACTAACCTTGTGGGAAAACAAACCCTGCGGGAAAACCAACCTTGTGGGAAAACAAACCTTGTGGGAAAACAAACCTTGTGGGAAAACAAACCTTGTGAGAAAACAAACCTTGTGGGAAAACCAACCTTATGGGGAAACAAACCCTGCAGGAAAACCAACCTTGTGGGAAAACCAACCTTGCGGGAAAGCGAACCTTTTGGGAAAACCAACACAGTGGGAAAACAAACCTTGTGAGAAAACAATCCTTGTGGGAAAACAAACCTTGTGGGGCAACAAACCTTGTGGGGAAACAAACCTTGTGGGAAAACTAACCTTGTGGGAAAACAAACCTTGCGGGAAAACTAACCTTGTGGGAAAACAAACCCTGCGGGAAAACCAAGCTTGTGGAAAAACCAATCTTGTGGGGAAACAAACCTTTCGGGAAAACCAACCTTGTGGGAAAACAAACCTTGTGGGAAAACCAACCTTGTGGGAAAACAAACCTTATGGGGAAAGCAACCCTGCGGGAAAACCAACCTTGTGGGAAAACCAACCTTGTGGGAAAGCGAACCTTTTGGGAAAACCAACACAGTCACAAAACAAACCTTGTGGGAAAACCAACCTTGCGGGAAAACCAACCTTGTGGGAAAACAAACCTTGTGGGAAAACAAATCTTGTTGGAAAACAAACCTTGTGGGAAAACAAACCTTATGGGAAAACAAACCTTGTGGGGAAACAAACCTTGTGGGAAAACCAACCTTGCGGGAAATCGAACCTTTTGGGAAAACCAACACAGTGGGAAAAGAAACATTGTGGGAAAACCAACCTTGCGGGAAAACCAACCTTGGGGGAAAACAAAGCTTGTGGGAAAACAAACCTTGTGGGAAAACCAACCTAGTGGGAAAACAACCTAGTGGGAAAACAAACCTTGTGAGAAAAAAAACCTTGTGGGAAAACCAACCTTATGGGGAAAGCAACCCTGCGGGAAAACCAACCTTGTGGGGAAACCAACCTTGTGGGAAAGCAAACCTTTTGGGAAAACCAACACAGTGGGAAATCAAACCTTGTGGGAAAACCAACCTTGCGGGAAAACCAACCTTGGGGGAAAACAAACCTTGTGGGAAAACAAACCTTGTGGGGAAACAAACCTAGTGGGAAAACAAACCTTGTGAGAAAACAATCCTTGTGGGAAAACAAACCTTGTGGGGAAACAAACCTTGCGGGAAAACTAAACTTGTGGGAAAACAAACCCTGCGGGAAAACCAACCTTGTGGGAAAACCGACCTTGTGTGGAAACAAACCTTTCGGGAAAACCACCCTTGTGGGAAAACAAACCTTGTGGGAAAACAAACCTTGTGAGAAAACAAACCTTGTGGGGAAACAAACCTAGTGGGAAAACAAACCTTGTGAGAAAACAAACCTTGTGGGAAAACCAACCTTATGGGAAAACAAACCTAGTGGGAAAACAAACCTTGTGGGGAAACAAACCTTTCGGGAAAACCAACCTTGTGGGAAAACAAACCTTGTGGGAAAACAAACCTTGTGGGAAAACAAACCTTGTGGGAAAACAAACCTTATGGGAAAACAAACCTTGTGGGGAAACAAACCTTGTGGGAAAACCAACCTTGCGGGAAAGCGAACCTTTTGGAAAAACCAACACAGTGGGAAAACAAACCTTGTGGGAAAACCAGCCTTGCGGGAAAGCGAACAACCCTGCAGCCCTGAAAGGCAGCCCTGAGAAGCAACCCTGCGGGAAAACCAACCTTGTGGGAAAACCAACCTTGTGGGAAAGCGAACCTTTTGGGAAAACCAACACAGTGGGAAAACAAACCTTGTGGGAAAACCAACCTTGCGGGAAAACCAACCTTGTGGGAAAACAAACCTTGTGGGAAAACAAACCTTGTGGGAAAACAAACCTTGTGGGAAAAAAAAACCTTATGGGAAAACAAACCTTGTGGGGAAACAAACCTTGTGGGAAAACCAACCTTGCGGGAAAGCGAACCTTTTGGGAAAATCAATACAGTGGGAAAACAAACATTGTGGGAAAACCAACCTTGCGGGAAAACCAACCTTGGGGGAAAACAAAGCTTGTGGGAAAACAAACCTTGTGGGAAAACCAACCTAGTGGGGAAACCAACACAGTGGGAAAACAAACCTTGTGGGAAAACCAACCTTGCGGGAAAACCAACCTTGGGGGAAAACAAAGCTTGTGGGAAAACAAACCTTGTGGGAAAACCAACCTAGTGGGAAAAACAACCTAGTGGGAAAACAAACCTTGTGAGAAAACAAACCTTGTGGGAAAACCAACCTTATGGGGAAAGCAACCCTGCGGGAAAACCAACCTTGTGGGAAAACCAACCTTGTGGGAAAGCGAACCTTTTGGGAAAACCAACACAGTGGGAAAACAAACCTTGTCGGAAAACCAACCTTGCGGGAAAGCCAACCTTGGGGGAAAACAAACCTTTCGGGAAAAACAACCTTGTGGGAAAACAAACCTTGTGGGAAAACAAACCTTGTGGGAAAACAAACCTTGTGGGAAAGCAAACCTTGTGAGAAAACAAACCTTGTGGGGAAACATACCTAGTGGGAAAACAAACCTTGTGAGAAAACAAACCTTGTGGGGAAACCAACCTTATGGGGAAAGCAACCCTGCGGGAAAACCAACCTTGTGGGAAAACCAACCTTGTGGGAAAGCGAACCTTTTGGGAAAACCAACACAGTGGGAAAACAAACCTTGTCGGAAAACCAACCTTGCGGGAAAACCAACCTTGGGGGAAAACAAACCTTTCGGGAAAACCAACCTTGTGGGAAAACAAACCTTGTGGGAAAACAAACCTTGTGGGAAAACAAACCTTGTGGGAAAGCAAACCTTGTGAGAAAACAAACCTTGTGGGGAAACATACCTTGTGGGGAAACAAACCTAGTGGGAAAACAATCCTTGTGGGGAAACCAACCTTGTGGGAAAGCAAACCTTTTGGGAAAACCAACACAGTGGGAAATCAAACCTTGTGGGAAAACCAACCTTGCGGGAAAACCAACCTTGGGGGAAAACAAACCTTTCGGGAAAACCAACCTTGTGGGAAAACAAACCTTGTGGGAAAACAAACCTTGTGGGAAAACAAACCTTGTGGGAAAGCAAACCTTGTGAGAAAACAAACCTTGTGGGGAAACATACCTAGTGGGAAAACAAACCTTGTGAGAAAACAAACCTTGTGGGAAAACCAACCTTATGAGAAAACAAACCTAGTGGGAAAACAAACCTTGTGGGGAAACAAACCTTTCGTGAAAACCAACCTTGTGGGAAAAAAAACATTGTGGGAAAACAAACCTTGTGGGAAAACAAACCTTGTGGGAAAACAAACCTTATGGGAAAACAAACCTTGTGGGGAAACAAACCTTTCGGGAAAACTAACCTTGTGGGAAAACAATCCTTGTGGGAAAACAAACCTTGTGGGAAAAAAAACCTTGTGAGAAAACAAACCTTGTGGGAAAACCAACCTTATGGGGAAACAAACCCTGCGGGAAAACCAACCTTGTGGGAAAACCAACCTTGCGGGAAAGCGAACCTTTTGGGAAAACCAACACAGTGGGAAAACAAACCTTGTGAGAAAACAATCCTTGTGGGAAAACAAACCTTGTGGGGAAACAAACCTTGTGGGGAAACAAACCTTGTGGGAAAACTAAACTTGTGGGAAAACAAACCTTGCGGGAAAACTAACCTTGTGGGAAAACAAACCCTGCGGGAAAACCAAGCTTGAGGGAAAACAAATCTTGTGGGGAAACAAACCTTTCGGGAAAACCAACCTTGTGGGAAAACAAACCTTGTGGGAAAACCAACCTTGTGGGAAAACAAACCTTATGGGATAAGCAACCCTGCGGGAAAACCAACCTTGTGGGAAAACCAACCTTGTGGGAAAGCGAACCTTTTGGGAAAACCAACACAGTCACAAAACAAACCTTGTGGGAAAACCAACCTTGCGGGAAAACCGACCTTGTGGGAAAACAAACCTTGTGGGAAAACAAATCTTGTTGGAAAACAAACCTTGTGGGAAAACAAACCTTATGGGAAAACAAACCTTGTGGGGAAACAAACCTTGTGGGAAAACCAACCTAGTGGGAAAACAACCTAGTGGGAAAACAAACCTTGTGAGAAAACAAACCTTGTGGGAAAACCAACCTTATGGGGAAAGCAACCCTGCGGGAAAACCAACCTTGTGGGAAAACCAACCTTGTGGGAAAGCAAACCTTTTGCGAAAACCAACACAGTGGGAAAACAAACCTTGTGGGAAAACCAACCTTGCGGGAAAACCAACCTTGGGGGAAAACAAACCTTGTGGGAAAACAAACCTTGTGGGGAAACAAACCTAGTGGGAAAACAAACCCTGTGAGAAAACAATCCTTGTGGGAAAACAAACCTTGTGGGGAAACAAACCTTGCGGGAAAACTAACCTTGTGGGAAAACAAACCCTGCGGGAAAACCAACCTTGTGGGAAAACCGACCTTGTGGGGAAACAAACCTTTCGGGAAAACCAACCTTGTGGGAAAACAAACCTTGTGGGAAAACAAACCTTGTGAGAAAACAAACCTTGTGGGGAAACAAACCTAGTGGGAAAACAAACCATGTGGGAAAACAAACCTTGTGGGAAAAAAAAACCTTATGGGAAAACAAACCTTGTGGGGAAACAAACCTTGTGGGAAAACCAACCTTGCGGGAAAGCGAACCTTTTGGGAAAACCAACACAGTGGGAAAACAAACATTGTGGGAAAACCAACCTTGCGGGAAAACCAACCTTGGGGGAAAACAAAGCTTGTGGGAAAACAAACCTTGTGGGAAAACAAACCTTGTGGGAAAACCAACCTTGCGGGAAAACCAACCATGGGGGAAAACAAAGCTTGTGGGAAAACAAACCTTGTGGGAAAATCAACCTAGTGGGGAAACAAACCTTTCGGGAAAACCAACCTTGTGGGAAAACAAACCTAGTGGGAAAACAAACCTTGTGGGAAAACAAACCTTGTGAGAAAACAAACCTTGTGGGGAAACATACCTAGTGGGAAAACAAACCTTGTGAGAAAACAAACCTTGTGGGAAAACCAACCTTATGGGAAAACAAACCTAGTGGGAAAACAAACCTTGTGGGGAAACAAACCTTTCGGGAAAACCAACCTTGTGGGAAAAAAAACATTGTGGGAAAACAAACCTTGTGGGAAAACAAACCTTGTGGGAAAACAAACCTTATGGGAAAACAAACCTTGTGGGGAAACAAACCTTTCGGGAAAACTAACCTTGTGGGAAAGAAACCCTGCGGGAAAACCAACCTTGTGGGAAAACAAACCTTGTGGGAAAACAAACCTTGTGGGAAAAAAAACCTTGTGAGAAAACAAACCTTGTGGGAAAACCAACCTTATGGGGAAACAAACCCTACGGGAAAACCAACCTTGTGGGAAAACCAACCTTGCGGGAAAGCGAACCTTTTGGGAAAACCAACACATTGGGAAAACAAACCTTGTGGGAAAACCAACCTTGCGGGAAAACCAACCATGGGGGAAAACAAAGCTTGTGGGAAAACAAACCTTGTGGGAAAATCAACCTAGTGGGAAAAACAACCTAGTGGGAAAACAAACCTTGTGAGAAAACAAACCCTGTGGGAAAACAAACCTTGTGGGAAAACCAACCTTTTGGGGAAACAAACCTTTCGGGAAAACCAACCTTGTGGGAAAACAAACCTTGTGAGAAAACAAACCTTGTGGGGAAACAAACCTTGTGGGTAAACCAACCTTGCGGGAAAGCGAACCTTTCGGGAAAACCAACCTTGGGGGAAAACAAAGCTTGTGGGAAAACCAACCTTATGGGGAAACAAACCCTGCGGGAAAACCAACCTTGTGGGAAAACCAACCTTGCGGGAAAGCGAACCTTTTGGGAAAACCAACTCAGTGGGAAAACAAACCTTTTGGGAAAACCAACACAGTGGGAAAACAAACCCTGTGGGAAAACCAACCTTGCGGGAAAACCAACCCTGTGGGAAAACCAACCTTGCGGGAAAACCAACCTTGGGGGAAAACAAACCTTGTGGGAAAACAAACCTTGTGGGAAAACAAACCTTGTGGGGAAACAAACCTTGTGGGGAAACAAACCTTGTGGGAAAACTAACCTTGTGGGAAAACAAACCTTGCGGGAAAACTAACCTTGTGGGAAAACAAACCCTGCGGGAAAACCAACCTTGTGGGAAAACCAACCTTGTGGGAAAACAAACCTTATGGGAAAACAAACCTTGTGGGGAAACAAACCTTGTGGGAAAACCAACCTTGCGGGAAAGCGAACCTTTTGGGAAAACCAACACAGTGGGAAAACAAACCTTTTGGGAAAACCAACCTTGCGGGAAAACCAATCTTGGGGGAAAACAAAGCTTGTGGGAAAACAAAGCTTGTGGGAAAACCAACCTAGTGGGAAAAACAACCTAGTGGGAAAACAAACCTTGTGAGAAAACAAACCTTGTGGGAAAACCAACCTTATGAGGAAAGCAGCCCTGCGGGAAAACCAACCTTGTGGGAAAACCAACCTTGTGGGAAAGCGAACCTTTTGGGAAAACCAACACAGTGGGAAAACAAACCTTGTGGGAAAACCAACCTTGCGGGAAAACCAACCTTGTGGGAAAACAAACCTTGTGGGAAAACAAACCTTGTGGGAAAACAAACCTTGTGGGAAAACAAACCTTATGGGAAAACAAACCTTGTGGGGAAACAAACCTTGTGGGAAAACAAACCTTGCGGGAAAGCGAACCTTTTGGGAAAACCAACACAGTGGGAAAACAAACCTTGTGGGAAAACCAACCTTGCGGGAAAACCAACCTTGGGGGAAAACAAAGCTTGTGGGAAAACAAACCTTGTGGGAAAACCAACCTAGTGGGAAAAACAACCTAGTGGGAAAACAAACCTTGTGAGAAAACAAACCTTGTGGGAAAACCAACCTTATGAGGAAAGCAGCCCTGCGGGAAAACCAACCTTGGGGGAAAACAAAGCTTGTGGGAAAACAAAGCTTGTGGGAAAACCAACCTAGTGGGAAAAACAACCTAGTGGGATAACAAACCTTGTGAGAAAACAAACCTTGTGGGAAAACCAACACAGTGGGAAAACAAACCTTGTGGGAAAACCAACCTTGCGGGAAAACCAACCTTGGGGGAAAACAAAGCTTGTGGGAAAACAAAGCTTGTGGGAAAACCAACCTAGTGGGAAAAACAACCTTATGAGGAAAGCAGCCCTGCGGAAAAACCAACCTTGGGGGAAAACAAAGCTTGTGGGAAAACAAAGCTTGTGGGAAAACCAACCTAGTGGGAAAAACAACCTAGTGGGAAAACAAACCTTGTGAGAAAACCAACCTTGCGGGAAAACCAACACAGTGGGAAAACAAACCTTGTGGGAAAACCAACCTTGCGGGAAAACCAACCTTGGGGGAAAACAAAGCTTGTGGGAAAACAAAGCTTGTGGGAAAACCAACCTAGTGGGAAAAACAACCTAGTGGGAAAACAAACCTTGTGAGAAAACAAACCTTGTGGGAAAACCAACCTTATGAGGAAAGCAGCCCTGCGGGAAAACCAACCTTGTGGGAAAACCAACCTTGTGGGAAAGCGAACCTTTTGGGAAAACCAACACAGTGGGAAAACAAACCTTGTGGGAAAACCAACCTTGCGGGAAAACCAACCTTGGGGGAAAACAACCTTGTGGGAAAACAAACCTTGTGAGAACACAAACCTTGTGGGGAAACATACCTAGTGGGAAAACAAACCTTGTGAGAAAACAAACCTTGTGGGAAAACCAACCTTATGGGAAAACAAACCTAGTGGGAAAACAAACCTTGTGGGGAAACAAACCTTTCGGGAAAACCAACCTTGTGGGAAAACAAACATTGTGGGAAAACAAACCTTGTGGGAAAACAAACCTTGTGGGAAAAAAAAACCTTATGGGAAAACAAACCTTGTGGGGAAACAAACCTTGTGGGAAAACCAACCTTGCGGGAAAGCGAACCTTTTGGGAAAACCAACACAGTGGGAAAACAAACATTGTGGGAAAACCAACCTTGCGGGAAAACCAACCTTGGGGGAAAACAAAGCTTGTGGGAAAACAAACCTTGTGGGAAAACAAACCTTGTGGGAAAACCAACCTTGCGGGAAAACCAACCATGGGGGAAAACAAAGCTTGTGGGAAAACAAATCTTGTGGGAAAATCAACCTAGTGGGGAAACAAACCTTTCGGGAAAACCAACCTTGTGGGAAAACAAACCTAGTGGGAAAACAAACCTTGTGGGAAAACAAACCTTGTGAGAAAACAAACCTTGTGGGGAAACATACCTAGTGGGAAAACAAACCTTGTGAGAAAACAAACCTTGTGGGAAAACCAACCTTATGGGAAAACAAACCTAGTGGGAAAACAAACCTTGTGGGGAAACAAACCTTTCGGGAAAACCAACCTTGTGGGAAAAAAAACATTGTGGGAAAACAAACCTTGTGGGAAAACAAACCTTGTGGGAAAACAAACCTTATGGGAAAACAAACCTTGTGGGGAAACAAACCTTTCGGGAAAACTAACCTTGTGGGAAAGAAACCCTGCGGGAAAACCAACCTTGTGGGAAAACAAACCTTGTGGGAAAACAAACCTTGTGGGAAAAAAAACCTTGTGAGAAAACAAACCTTGTGGGAAAACCAACCTTATGGGGAAACAAACCCTACGGGAAAACCAACCTTGTGGGAAAACCAACCTTGCGGGAAAGCGAACCTTTTGGGAAAACCAACACATTGGGAAAACAAACCTTGTGGGAAAACCAACCTTGCGGGAAAACCAACCATGGGGGAAAATAAAGCTTGTGGGAAAACAAACCTTGTGGGAAAATCAACCTAGTGGGAAAAACAACCTAGTGGGAAAACAAACCTTGTGAGAAAACAAACCCTGTGGGAAAACCAACCTTGTGGGAAAACCAACCTTTTGGGGAAACAAACCTTTCGGGAAAACCAACCTTGTGGGAAAACAAACCTTGTGAGAAAACAAACCTTGTGGGGAAACAAACCTTGTGGGTAAACCAACCTTGCGGGAAAGCGAACCTTTCGGGAAAACCAACCTTGGGGGAAAACAAAGCTTGTGGGAAAACCAACCTTATGGGGAAACAAACCCTGCGGGAAAACCAACCTTGTGGGAAAACCAACCTTGCGGGAAAGCGAACCTTTTGGGAAAACCAACTCAGTGGGAAAACAAACCTTTTGGGAAAACCAACACAGTGGGAAAACAAACCCTGTGGGAAAACCAACCTTGCGGGAAAACCAACCCTGTGGGAAAACCAACCTTGCGGGAAAACCAACCTTGGGGGAAAACAAACCTTGTGGGAAAACAAACCTTGTGGGAAAACAAACCTTGTGGGGAAACAAACCTTGTGGGGAAACAAACCTTGTGGGAAAACTAACCTTGTGGGAAAACAAACCTTGCGGGAAAACTAACCTTGTGGGAAAACAAACCCTGCGGGAAAACCAACCTTGTGGGAAAACCAACCTTGTGGGAAAACAAACCTTATGGGAAAACAAACCTTGTGGGGAAACAAACCTTGTGGGAAAACCAACCTTGCGGGAAAGCGAACCTTTTGGGAAAACCAACACAGTGGGAAAACAAACCTTGTGGGAAAACCAACCTTGCGGGAAAACCAACCTTGGGGGAAAACAAAGCTTGTGGGAAAACAAAGCTTGTGGGAAAACCAACCTAGTGGGAAAAACAACCTAGTGGGAAAACAAACCTTGTGAGAAAACAAACCTTGTGGGAAAACCAACCTTATGAGGAAAGCAGCCCTGCGGGAAAACCAACCTTGTGGGAAAACCAACCTTGTGGGAAAGCGAACCTTTTGGGAAAACCAACACAGTGGGAAAACAAACCTTGTGGGAAAACCAACCTTGCGGGAAAACCAACCTTGTGGGAAAACAAACCTTGTGGGAAAACAAACCTTGTGGGAAAACAAACCTTGTGGGAAAACAAACCTTATGGGAAAACAAACCTTGTGGGGAAACAAACCTTGTGGGAAAACAAACCTTGCGGGAAAGCGAACCTTTTGGGAAAACCAACACAGTGGGAAAACAAACCTTGTGGGAAAACCAACCTTGCGGGAAAACCAACCTTGGGGGAAAACAAAGCTTGTGGGAAAACAAACCTTGTGGGAAAACCAACCTAGTGGGAAAAACAACCTAGTGGGAAAACAAACCTTGTGAGAAAACAAACCTTGTGGGAAAACCAACCTTATGAGGAAAGCAGCCCTGCGGGAAAACCAACCTTGGGGGAAAACAAAGCTTGTGGGAAAACAAAGCTTGTGGGAAAACCAACCTAGTGGGAAAAACAACCTAGTGGGATAACAAACCTTGTGAGAAAACAAACCTTGTGGGAAAACCAACACAGTGGGAAAACAAACCTTGTGGGAAAACCAACCTTGCGGGAAAACCAACCTTGGGGGAAAACAAAGCTTGTGGGAAAACAAAGCTTGTGGGAAAACCAACCTAGTGGGAAAAACAACCTAGTGGGAAAACAAACCTTGTGAGAAAACCAACCTTGCGGGAAAACCAACACAGTGGGAAAACAAACCTTGTGGGAAAACCAACCTTGCGGGAAAACCAACCTTGGGGGAAAACAAAGCTTGTGGGAAAACAAAGCTTGTGGGAAAACCAACCTAGTGGGAAAAACAACCTAGTGGGAAAACAAACCTTGTGAGAAAACAAACCTTGTGGGAAAACCAACCTTATGAGGAAAGCAGCCCTGCGGGAAAACCAACCTTGTGGGAAAACCAACCTTGTGGGAAAGCGAACCTTTTGGGAAAACCAACACAGTGGGAAAACAAACCTTGTGGGAAAACCAACCTTGCGGGAAAACCAACCTTGGGGGAAAACAAACCTTGTGGGAAAACAAACCTTGTGAGAAAACAAACCTTGTGGGGAAACATACCTAGTGGGAAAACAAACCTTGTGAGAAAACAAACCTTGTGGGAAAACCAACCTTATGGGAAAACAAACCTAGTGGGAAAACAAACCTTGTGGGGAAACAAACCTTTCGGTAAAACCAACCTTGTGGGAAAACAAACATTGTGGGAAAACAAACCTTGTGGGAAAACAAACCTTGTGGGAAAACAAACCTTATGGGAAAAGAAACCTTGTGGGGAAACAAACCTTTCGGGAAAACTAACCTTGTGGGAAAACAAACCCTGCGGGAAAACCAACCTTGTGGGAAAACAAACCTTGTGGGAAAACAAACCTTGTGGGAAAACAAACCTTGTGAGAAAACAAACCTTGTGGGAAAACCAACCTTATGGGGAAACAAACCCTGCGGGAAAACCAACCTTGTGGGAAAACCAACCTTGCGGGAAAGCGAACCTTTTGGGAAAACCATCACAGTGGGAAAACAATCCTTGTGAGAAAACAATCCTTGTGGGAAAACAAACCTTGTGGGGAAACAAACCTTGTGGGGAAACAAACCTTGTGGGAAAACTAACCTTGTGGGAAAACAAACCTTGCGGGAAAACTAACCTTGTGGGAAAACAAACCCTGCGGGAAAACCAAGCTTGTGGGAAAACCAATCTTGTGGGGAAACAAACCTTTCGGGAAAACCAACCTTGTGATAAAACAAACCTTGTGGGAAAACCAACCTTGTGGGAAAACAAACCTTATGGGGAAAGCAACCCTGCGGGAAAACGAACCTTGTGGGAAAACCAACCTTGTGGGAAAGCGAACCTTTTGGGAAAACCAACACAGTCACAAAACAAACCTTGTGGGAAAACCAACCTTGCGGGAAAACCAACCTTGTGGGAAAACAAACCTTGTGGGAAAACAAATCTTGTTGGAAAACAAACCTTGTGGGAAAACAAACCTTATGGGAAAACAAACCTTGTGGGGAAACAAACCTTGTGGGAAAACCAACCTTGCGGGAAATCGAACCTTTTGGGAAAACCAACACAGTGGGAAAACAAACATTGTGGGAAAACCAACCTTGCGGGAAAACCAACCTTGGGGGAAAACAAAGCTTGTGGGAAAACAAACCTTGTGGGAAAACCAACCTAGTGGGAAAACAACCTAGTGGGAAAACAAACCTTGTGAGAAAACAAACCTTGTGGGAAAACCAACCTTATGGGGAAAGCAACCCTGCGGGAAAACCAACCTTGTGGGAAAACCAACCTTGTGGGAAAGCAAACCTTTTGGGAAAACCAACACAGTGGGAAAACAAACCTTGTGGGAAAACCAACCTTGCGGGAAAACCAACCTTGGGGGAAAACAAACCTTGTGGGAAAACAAACCTTGTGGGGAAACAAACCTAGTGGGAAAACAAACCTTGTGAGAAAACAATCCTTGTGGGAAAACAAACCTTGTGGGGAAACAAACCTTGCGGGAAAACTAACCTTGTGGGAAAACCGACCTTGTGGGAAAACAAACCTTGTGGGAAAACAAATCTTGTTGGAAAACAAACCTTGTGGGAAAACAAACCTTATGGGAAAACAAACCTTGTGGGGAAACAAACCTTGTGGGAAAACCAACCTAGTGGGAAAACAACCTAGTGGGAAAACAAACCTTGTGAGAAAACAAACCTTGTGGGAAAACCAACCTTATGGGGAAAGCAACCCTGCGGGAAAACCAACCTTGTGGGAAAACCAACCTTGTGGGAAAGCAAACCTTTTGCGAAAACCAACACAGTGGGAAAACAAACCTTGTGGGAAAACCAACCTTGCGGGAAAACCAACCTTGGGGGAAAACAAACCTTGTGGGAAAACAAACCTTGTGGGGAAACAAACCTAGTGGGAAAACAAACCTTGTGAGAAAACAATCCTTGTGGGAAAACAAACCTTGTGGGGAAACAAACCTTGCGGGAAAACTAACCTTGTGGGAAAACAAACCCTGCGGGAAAACCAACCTTGTGGGAAAACCGACCTTGTGGGGAAACAAACCTTTCGGGAAAACCAACCTTGTGGGAAAACAAACCTTGTGGGAAAACAAACCTTGTGAGAAAACAAACCTTGTGGGGAAACAAACCTAGTGGGAAAACAAACCATGTGGGAAAACAAACCTTGTGGGAAAAAAAAACCTTATGGGAAAACAAACCTTGTGGGGAAACAAACCTTGTGGGAAAACCAACCTTGCGGGAAAGCGAACCTTTTGGGAAAACCAACACAGTGGGAAAACAAACATTGTGGGAAAACCAACCTTGCGGGAAAACCAACCTTGGGGGAAAACAAAGCTTGTGGGAAAACAAACCTTGTGGGAAAACAAACCTTGTGGGAAAACCAACCTTGCGGGAAAACCAACCATGGGGGAAAACAAAGCTTGTGGGAAAACAAACCTTGTGGGAAAATCAACCTAGTGGGGAAACAAACCTTTCGGGAAAACCAACCTTGTGGGAAAACAAACCTAGTGGGAAAACAAACCTTGTGGGAAAACAAACCTTGTGAGAAAACAAACCTTGTGGGGAAACATACCTAGTGGGAAAACAAACCTTGTGAGAAAACAAACCTTGTGGGAAAACCAACCTTATGGGAAAACAAACCTAGTGGGAAAACAAACCTTGAGGGGAAACAAACCTTTCGGGAAAACCAACCTTGTGGGAAAAAAACATTGTGGGAAAACAAACCTTGTGGGAAAACAAACCTTGTGGGAAAACAAACCTTATGGGAAAACAAACCTTGTGGGGAAACAAACCTTTCGGGAAAACTAACCTTGTGGGAAAGAAACCCTGCGGGAAAACCAACCTTGTGGGAAAACAAACCTTGTGGGAAAACAAACCTTGTGGGAAAAAAAACCTTGTGAGAAAACAAACCTTGTGGGAAAACCAACCTTATGGGGAAACAAACCCTACGGGAAAACCAACCTTGTGGGAAAACCAACCTTGCGGGAAAGCGAACCTTTTGGGAAAACCAACACATTGGGAAAACAAACCTTGTGGGAAAACCAACCTTGCGGGAAAACCAACCATGGGGGAAAACAAAGCTTGTGGGAAAACAAACCTTGTGGGAAAATCAACCTAGTGGGAAAAACAACCTAGTGGGAAAACAAACCTTGTGAGAAAACAAACCCTGTGGGAAAACCAACCTTGTGGGAAAACCAACCTTTTGGGGAAACAAACCTTTCGGGAAAACCAACCTTGTGGGAAAACAAACCTTGTGAGAAAACAAACCTTGTGGGGAAACAAACCTTGTGGGTAAACCAACCTTGCGGGAAAGCGAACCTTTCGGGAAAACCAACCTTGGGGGAAAACAAAGCTTGTGGGAAAACCAACCTTATGGGGAAACAAACCCTGCGGGAAAACCAACCTTGTGGGAAAACCAACCTTGCGGGAAAGCGAACCTTTTGGGAAAACCAACTCAGTGGGAAAACAAACCTTTTGGGAAAACCAACACAGTGGGAAAACAAACCCTGTGGGAAAACCAACCTTGCGGGAAAACCAACCCTGTGGGAAAACCAACCTTGCGGGAAAACCAACCTTGGGGGAAAACAAACCTTGTGGGAAAACAAACCTTGTGGGAAAACAAACCTTGTGGGGAAACAAACCTTGTGGGGAAACAAACCTTGTGGGAAAACTAACCTTGTGGGAAAACAAACCTTGCGGGAAAACTAACCTTGTGGGAAAACAAACCCTGCGGGAAAACCAACCTTGTGGGAAAACCAACCTTGTGGGAAAACAAACCTTATGGGAAAACAAACCTTGTGGGGAAACAAACCTTGTGGGAAAACCAACCTTGCGGGAAAGCGAACCTTTTGGGAAAACCAACACAGTGGGAAAACAAACCTTGTGGGAAAACCAACCTTGCGGGAAAACCAACCTTGGGGGAAAACAAAGCTTGTGGGAAAACAAAGCTTGTGGGAAAACCAACCTAGTGGGAAAAACAACCTAGTGGGAAAACAAACCTTGTGAGAAAACAAACCTTGTGGGAAAACCAACCTTATGAGGAAAGCAGCCCTGCGGGAAAACCAACCTTGTGGGAAAACCAACCTTGTGGGAAAGCGAACCTTTTGGGAAAACCAACACAGTGGGAAAACAAACCTTGTGGGAAAACCAACCTTGCGGGAAAACCAACCTTGTGGGAAAACAAACCTTGTGGGAAAACAAACCTTGTGGGAAAACAAACCTTGTGGGAAAACAAACCTTATGGGAAAACAAACCTTGTGGGGAAACAAACCTTGTGGGAAAACAAACCTTGCGGGAAAGCGAACCTTTTGGGAAAACCAACACAGTGGGAAAACAAACCTTGTGGGAAAACCAACCTTGCGGGAAAACCAACCTTGGGGGAAAACAAAGCTTGTGGGAAAACAAACCTTGTGGGAAAACCAACCTAGTGGGAAAAACAACCTAGTGGGAAAACAAACCTTGTGAGAAAACAAACCTTGTGGGAAAACCAACCTTATGAGGAAAGCAGCCCTGCGGGAAAACCAACCTTGTGGGAAAACCAACCTTGTGGGAAAGCGAACCTTTTGGGAAAACCAACACAGTGGGAAAACAAACCTTGTGGGAAAACCAACCTTGCGGGAAAACCAACCTTGGGGGAAAACAAACCTTGTGGGAAAACAAACCTTGTGAGAAAACAAACCTTGTGGGAAAAACAACCTAGTGGGATAACAAACCTTGTGAGAAAACAAACCTTGTGGGAAAACCAACACAGTGGGAAAACAAACCTTGTAGGAAAACCAACCTTGCGGGAAAACCAACCTTGGGGGAAAACAAAGCTTGTGGGAAAACAAAGCTTGTGGGAAAACCAACCTAGTGGGAAAAACAACCTTATGAGGAAAGCAGCCCTGCGGAAAAACCAACCTTGGGGGAAAACAAAGCTTGTGGGAAAACAAAGCTTGTGGGAAAACCAACCTAGTGGGAAAAACAACCTAGTGGGAAAACAAACCTTGTGAGAAAACCAACCTTGCGGGAAAACCAACACAGTGGGAAAACAAACCTTGTGGGAAAACCAACCTTGCGGTAAAACCAACCTTGGGGGAAAACAAAGCTTGTGGGAAAACAAAGCTTGTGGGAAAACCAACCTAGTGGGAAAAACAACCTAGTGGGAAAACAAACCTTGTGAGAAAACAAACCTTGTGGGAAAACCAACCTTATGAGGAAAGCAGCCCTGCGGGAAAACCAACCTTGTGGGAAAACCAACCTTGTGGGAAAGCGAACCTTTTGGGAAAACCAACACAGTGGGAAAACAAACCTTGTGGGAAAACCAACCTTGCGGGAAAACCAACCTTGGGGGAAAACAAACCTTGTGGGAAAACAAACCTTGTGAGAAAACAAACCTTGTGGGGAAACATACCTAGTGGGAAAACAAACCTTGTGAGAAAACAAACCTTGTGGGAAAACCAACCTTATGGGAAAACAAACCTAGTGGGAAAACAAACCTTGTGGGGAAACAAACCTTTCGGGAAAACCAACCTTGTGGGAAAACAAACATTGTGGGAAAACAAACCTTGTGGGAAAACAAACCTTGTGGGAAAACAAACCTTATGGGAAAAGAAACCTTGTGGGGAAACAAACCTTTCGGGAAAACTAACCTTGTGGGAAAACAAACCCTGCGGGAAAACCAACCTTGTGGGAAAACAAACCTTGTGGGAAAACAAACCTTGTGGGAAAACAAACCTTGTGAGAAAACAAACCTTGTGGGAAAACCAACCTTATGGGGAAACAAACCCTGCGGGAAAACCAACCTTGTGGGAAAACCAACCTTGCGGGAAAGCGAACCTTTTGGGAAAACCAACACAGTGGGAAAACAAACCTTGTGAGAAAACAATCCTTGTGGGAAAACAAACCTTGTGGGGAAACAAACCTTGTGGGGAAACAAACCTTGTGGGAAAACTAACCTTGTGGGAAAACAAACCTTGCGGGAAAACTAACCTTGTGGGAAAACAAACCCTGCGGGAAAACCAAGCTTGTGGGAAAACCAATCTTGTGGGGAAACAAACCTTTCGGGAAAACCAACCTTGTGGGAAAACAAACCTTGTGGGAAAACCAACCTTGTGGGAAAACAAACCTTATGGGGAAAGCAACCCTGCGGGAAAACCAACCTTGTGGGAAAACCAACCTTGTGGGAAAGCGAACCTTTTGGGAAAACCAACACAGTCACAAAACAAACCTTGTGGGAAAACCAACCTTGCGGGAAAACCAACCTTGTGGGAAAACAAACCTTGTGGGAAAACAAATCTTGTTGGAAAACAAACCTTGTGGGAAAACAAACCTTATGGGAAAACAAACCTTGTGGGGAAATCGAACCTTTTGGGAAAACCAACACAGTGGGAAAACAAACATTGTGGGAAAACCAACCTTGCGGGAAAACCAACCTTGGGGGAAAACAAAGCTTGTGGGAAAACAAACCTTGTGGGAAAACCAACCTAGTGGGAAAACAACCTAGTGGGAAAACAAACCTTGTGAGAAAACAAACCTTGTGGGAAAACCAACCTTATGGGGAAAGCAACCCTGCGGGAAAACCAACCTTGTGGGAAAACCAACCTTGTGGGAAAGCAAACCTTTTGGGAAAACCAACACAGTGGGAAAACAAACCTTGTGGGAAAACCAACCTTGCGGGAAAACCAACCTTGGGGGAAAACAAACCTTGTGGGAAAACAAACCTTGTGGGGAAACAAACCTAGTGGGAAAACAAACCTTGTGAGAAAACAATCCTTGTGGGAAAACAAACCTTGTGGGGAAACAAACCTTGCGGGAAAACTAACCTTGTGGGAAAACAAACCCTGCGGGAAAACCAACCTTGTGGGAAAACCGACCTTGTGGGGAAACAAACCTTTCGGGAAAACCACCCTTGTGGGAAAACAAACCTTGTGGGAAAACAAACCTTGTGAGAAAACAAACCTTGTGGGGTAACAAACCTAGTGGGAAAACAAACCTTGTGAGAAAACAAACCTTGTGGGAAAACCAACCTTATGGGAAAACAAACCTAGTGGGAAAACAAACCTTGTGGGGAAACAAACCTTTCGGGAAAACCAACCTTGTGGGAAAACAAACCTTGTGGGAAAACAAACCTTGTGGGAAAACAAACCTTGTGGGAAAACAAACCTTATGGGAAAACAAACCTTGTGGGGAAACAAACCTTGTGGGAAAACCAACCTTGCGGGAAAGCGAACCTTTTGGGAAAACCAACACAGTGGGAAAACAAACCTTGTTGGAAAACCAGCCTTGCGGGAAAGCGAACAACCCTGCAGCCCTGAAAGGCAGCCCTGAGAAGCAACCCTGCGGGAAAACCAACCTTGTGGGAAAACCAACCTTGTGGGAAAGCGAACCTTTTGGGAAAACCAACACAGTCACAAAACAAACCTTGTGGGAAAACCAACCTTGCGGGAAAACCGACCTTGTGGGAAAACAAACCTTGTGGGAAAACAAATCTTGTTGGAAAACAAACCTTGTGGGAAAACAAACCTTATGGGAAAACAAAACTTGTGGGGAAACAAACCTTGTGGGAAAACCAACCTAGTGGGAAAACAACCTAGTGGGAAAACAAACCTTGTGGGGAAACAAACCTAGTGGGAAAACAAACCTTGTAAGAAAACAATCCTTGTGGGAAAACAAACCTTGTGGGAAAACCAACCTTATGGGAAAACAAACCTAGTGGGAAAACAAACCTTGTGGGGAAACAAACCTTTCGGGAAAACCAACCTTGTGGGAAAACAAACATTGTGGGAAAACAAACCTTGTGGGAAAACAAACCTTGTGGGAAAACAAACCTTATGGGAAAAAAAACCTTGTGGGGAAACAAACCTTTCGGAAAAACTAACCTTGTGGGAAAACAAACCCTGCGGGAAAACCAACCTTGTGGGAAAACAAACCTTGTGGGAAAACAAACCTTGTGGGAAAACAAACCTTGTGGGAAAACAAACCATGTGAGAAAACAAACCTTGTGGGAAAACCAACCTTATGGGGAAACAAACCCTGCGGGAAAACCAACCTTGTGGGAAAACCAACCTTGCAGGAAAGCGAACCTTTTGGGAAAACCAACACAGTGGGAAAACAAACCTTGTGAGAAAACAATCCTTGTGGGAAAACAAACCTTGTGGGGAAACAAACCTTGTGGGGAAACAAACCTTGTGGGAAAACTAAACTTGTGGGAAAACAAACCTTGCGGGAAAACTAACCTTGTGGGAAAACAAACCCTGCGGGAAAACCAAGCTTGTGGGAAAAAAAATCTTGTGGGGAAACAAACCTTTCGGGAAAACCAACCTTGTGGGAAAACAAAACTTGTGGGAAAACCAACCTTGTGGGAAAACAAACCTTATGGGATAAGCAACCCTGCGGGAAAACCAACCTTGTGGGAAAACCAACCTTGTGGGAAAGCGAACCTTTTGGGAAAACCAACACAGTCACAAAACAAACCTTGTGGGAAAACCAACCTTGCGGGAAAACCTACCTTGTGGGAAAACAAACCTTGTGGGAAAACAAATCTTGTTGGAAAACAAACCTTGTGTGAAAACAAACCTTATTGGAAAACAAACCTTGTGGGGAAACAAACCTTGTGGGAAAACCAACCTAGTGGGAAAACAACCTAGTTGGAAAACAAACCTTGTGAGAAAACAAACCTTGTGGGAAAACCAACCTTATGGGGAAAGCAACCCTGCGGGAAAACCAACCTTGTGGGAAAACCAACCTTGTGGGAAAGCAAACCTTTTGCGAAAACCAACACAGTGGGAAAACAAACCTTGTGGGAAAACCAACCTTGCGGGAAAACCAACCTTGGGGGAAAACAAACCTTGTGGGAAAACAAACCTTGTGGGGAAACAAACCTAGTGGGAAAACAAACCTTGTGAGAAAACAATCCTTGTGGGAAAACAAACCTTGTGGGGAAACAAACCTTGCGGGAAAACTAACCTTGTGTGAAAACAAACCCTGCTGGAAAACCAACCTTGTGGGAAAACCGACCTTGTGGGGAAACAAACCTTTCGGGAAAACCAACCTTGTGGGAAAACAAACCTTGTGGGAAAACAAACCTTGTGAGAAAACAAACCTTGTGGGGAAACAAACCTAGTGGGAAAACAAACCATGTGAGAAAACAAACCTTGTGGGAAAACCAACCTTATGGGAAAACAAACCTAGTGGGAAAACAAACCTTGTGGGGAAACAAATCTTTAGGGAAAACCAACCTTGTGGGAAAACCAACCTTATGGGGAAAGCAACCCTGCGGGAAAACCAACCTTATGGGAAAACCAGCCTTGTGGGAAAGCGAACCTTTTGGGAAAACCAACACAGGGAGAAAACAAACCTTGTGGCAAAACCAACCTTGCGGGAATGCGAACCTTTTGGGAAAACCAACACAGTGGGAAAACAAACCTTGTGGGAAAACCAACCTTGCGGGAAAACCAACCATGGGGGAAAACAAAGCTTGTGGGAAAACAAACCTTGTGGGAAAACAAACCTTGTGGGGAAACAAACCTAGTGGGAAAACAAACCTTGTGAGAAAACAATCCTTGTGGGAAAACAAACCTTGTGGGGAAACAAACCTTGCGGGAAAACTAACCTTGTGGGAAAACAAACCCTGCGGGAAAACCAACCTTGTGGGAAAACCGACCTTGTGGGGAAACAAACCTTTCGGGAAAACCACCCTTGTGGGAAAACAAACCTTGTGGGAAAACAAACCTTGTGAGAAAACAAACCTTGTGGGGAAACAAACCTAGTGGGAAAACAAACCTTGTGAGAAAACAAACCTTGTGGGAAAACCAACCTTATGGGAAAACAAACCTAGTGGGAAAACAAACCTTGTGGGGAAACAAACCTTTCGGGAAAACCAACCTTGTGGGAAAACAAACCTTGTGGGAAAACAAACCTTGTGGGAAAACAAACCTTGTGGGAAAACAAACCTTATGGGAAAACAAACCTTGTGGGGAAACAAACCTTGTGGGAAAACCAACCTTGCGGGAAAGCGAACCTTTTGGGAAAACCAACACAGTGGGAAAACAAACCTTGTTGGAAAACCAGCCTTGCGGGAAAGCGAACAACCCTGCAGCCCTGAAAGGCAGCCCTGAGAAGCAACCCTGCGGGAAAACCAACCTTGTGGGAAAACCAACCTTGTGGGAAAGCGAACCTTTTGGGAAAACCAACACAGTCACAAAACAAACCTTGTGGGAAAACCAACCTTGCGGGAAAACCGACCTTGTGGGAAAACAAACCTTGTGGGAAAACAAATCTTGTTGGAAAACAAACCTTGTGGGAAAACAAACCTTATGGGAAAACAAACCTTGTGGGGAAACAAACCTTGTGGGAAAACCAACCTAGTGGGAAAACAACCTAGTGGGAAAACAAACCTTGTGTTGAAACAAACCTAGTGGGAAAACAAACCTTGTGAGAAAACAATCCTTGTGGGAAAACAAACCTTGTGGGAAAACCAACCTTATGGGAAAACAAACCTAGTGGGAAAACAAACCTTGTGGGGAAACAAACCTTTCGGGATAACCAACCTTGTGGGAAAACAAACCTTGTGGGAAAACAAACCTTGTGGGAAAACAAACCTTGTGGGAAAACAAACCTTATGGGAAAACAAACCTTGTGGGGAAACAAACCTTTCGGAAAAACTAACCTTGTGGGAAAACAAACCCTGCCGGAAAACCAACCTTGTGGGAAAACAAACCTTGTGGGAAAACAAACCTTGTGGGAAAACAAACCTTGTGAGAAAACAAACCTTGTGGGAAAACCAACCTTATGGGGAAACAAACCCTGCGGGAAAACCAACCTTGTGGGAAAACCAACCTTGCAGGAAAGCGAACCTTTTGGGAAAACCAACACAGTGGGAAAACAAACCTTGTGAGAAAACAATCCTTGTGGGAAAACAAACCTTGTGGGGAAACAAACCTTGTGGGGAAACAAACCTTGTGGGAAAACTAAACTTGTGGGAAAACAAACCTTGCGGGAAAACTAACCTTGTGGGAAAACAAACCCTGCGGGAAAACCAAGCTTGTGGGAAAACAAATCTTGTGGGGAAACAAACCTTTCGGGAAAACCAACCTTGTGGGAAAACAAAACTTGTGGGAAAACCAACCTTGTGGGAAAACAAACCTTATGGGATAAGCAACCCTGCGGGAAAACCAACCTTGTGGGAAAACCAACCTTGTGGGAAAGCGAACCTTTTGGGAAAACCAACACAGTCACAAAACAAACCTTGTGGGAAAACCAACCTTGCGGGAAAACCGACCTTGTGGGAAAACAAACCTTGTGGGAAAACAAATCTTGTTGGAAAACAAACCTTGTGTGAAAACAAACCTTATTGGAAAACAAACCTTGTGGGGAAACAAACCTTGTGGGAAAACCAACCTAGTGGGAAAACAACCTAGTGGGAAAACAAACCTTGTGAGAAAACAAACCTTGTGGGAAAACCAACCTTATGGGGAAAGCAACCCTGCGGGAAAACCAACCTTGTGGGAAAACCAACCTTGTGGGAAAGCAAACCTTTTGCGAAAACCAACACAGTGGGAAAACAAACCTTGTGGGAAAACCAACCTTGCGGGAAAACCAACCTTGGGGGAAAACAAACCTTGTGGGAAAACAAACCTTGTGGGGAAACAAACCTAGTGGGAAAACAAACCTTGTGAGAAAACAATCCTTGTGGGAAAACAAACCTTGTGGGGAAACAAACCTTGCGGGAAAACTAACCTTGTGTGAAAACAAACCCTGCTGGAAAACCAACCTTGTGGGAAAACCGACCTTGTGGGGAAACAAACCTTTCGGGAAAACCAACCTTGTGGGAAAACAAACCTTGTGGGAAAACAAACCTTGTGAGAAAACAAACCTTGTGGGGAAACAAACCTAGTGGGAAAACAAACCATGTGAGAAAACAAACCTTGTGGGAAAACCAACCTTATGGGAAAACAAACCTAGTGGGAAAACAAACCTTGTGGGGAAACAAATCTTTAGGGAAAACCAACCTTGTGGGAAAACCAACCTTGTGGGAAAACAAACCTTGTGGGAAAACAAACCTTGTGGGAAAACAAACCTTATGGGAAAACAAACCTTGTGGGGAAACAAACCTTGTGGGAAAACCAACCTTGCGGGAAAGCGAACCTTTTGGGAAAACCAAAACAGTGGGAAAACAAACCTTGTGGGAAAACCAACTTTGCGGGAAAACCAACCTTGGGGGAAAACAAAGCTTGTGGGAAAACAAACCTTGTGGGAAAACCAACCTAGTGGGAAAAACAACCTAGTGGGAAAACAAACCTTGTGAGAAAACAAACCTTGTGGGAAAACCAACCTTATGGGGAAAGCAACCCTGCGGGAAAACCAACCTTATGGGAAAACCAGCCTTGTGGGAAAGCGAACCTTTTGGGAAAACCAACACAGTGAGAAAACAAACCTTGTGGGAAAACCAACCTTGCGGGAATGCGAACCTTTTGGGAAAACCAACACAGTGGGAAAACAAACCTTGTGGGAAAACCAACCTTGCGGGAAAACCAACCATGGGGGAAAACAAAGCTTGTGGGAAAACAAACCTTGTGGGAAAATCAACCTAGTGGGAAAAACAACCTAGTGGGAAAACAAACCTTGTGAGAAAACAAACCCTGTGGGAAAACCAACCTTGTGGGAAAACCAACCTTTTGGGGAAACAAACCTTTCGGGAAAACCAACCTTGTGGGAAAACAAACCTTGTGAGAAAACAAACCTTGTGGGGAAACAAACCTTGTGGGAAAACCAACCTTGTGGGAAAGCAAACCTTTTGCGAAAACCAACACAGTGGGAAAACAAACCTTGTGGGAAAACCAACCTTGCGGGAAAACCAACCTTGGGGGAAAACAAACCTTGTGGGAAAACAAACCTTGTGGGGAAACAAACCTAGTGGGAAAACAAACCTTGTGAGAAAACAATCCTTGTGGGAAAACAAACCTTGTGGGGAAACAAACCTTGCGGGAAAACTAACCTTGTGTGAAAACAAACCCTGCTGGAAAACCAACCTTGTGGGAAAACCGACCTTGTGGGGAAACAAACCTTTCGGGAAAACCAACCTTGTGGGAAAACAAACCTTGTGGGAAAACAAACCTTGTGAGAAAACAAACCTTGTGGGGAAACAAACCTAGTGGGAAAACAAACCATGTGAGAAAACAAACCTTGTGGGAAAACCAACCTTATGGGAAAACAAACCTAGTGGGAAAACAAACCTTGTGGGGAAACAAATCTTTAGGGAAAACCAACCTTGTGGGAAAACCAACCTTGTGGGAAAACAAACCTTGTGGGAAAACAAACCTTGTGGGAAAACAAACCTTATGGGAAAACAAACCTTGTGGGGAAACAAACCTTGTGGGAAAACCAACCTTGCGGGAAAGCGAACCTTTTGGGAAAACCAAAACAGTGGGAAAACAAACCTTGTGGGAAAACCAACTTTGCGGGAAAACCAACCTTGGGGGAAAACAAAGCTTGTGGGAAAACAAACCTTGTGGGAAAACCAACCTAGTGGGAAAAACAACCTAGTGGGAAAACAAACCTTGTGAGAAAACAAACCTTGTGGGAAAACCAACCTTATGGGGAAAGCAACCCTGCGGGAAAACCAACCTTATGGGAAAACCAGCCTTGTGGGAAAGCGAACCTTTTGGGAAAACCAACACAGTGAGAAAACAAACCTTGTGGGAAAACCAACCTTGCGGGAATGCGAACCTTTTGGGAAAACCAACACAGTGGGAAAACAAACCTTGTGGGAAAACCAACCTTGCGGGAAAACCAACCATGGGGGAAAACAAAGCTTGTGGGAAAACAAACCTTGTGGGAAAATCAACCTAGTGGGAAAAACAACCTAGTGGGAAAACAAACCTTGTGAGAAAACAAACCCTGTGGGAAAACCAACCTTGTGGGAAAACCAACCTTTTGGGGAAACAAACCTTTCGGGAAAACCAACCTTGTGGGAAAACAAACCTTATGAGAAAACAAACCTTGTGGGGAAACAAACCTTGTGGGAAAACCAACCTTGCGGGAAAGCGAACCTTTCGGGAAAACCAACCTTGGGGGAAAACAAAGCTTGTGGGAAAACCAACCTTATGGGGAAACAAACCCTTCGGGAAAACCAACCTTGTGGGAAAACCAACCTTGCGGGAAAACCAACCTTGGGGGAAAACAAAGCTTGTGGGGAAACAAACCTTGTGGGAAAACCAGCCTTGCGGGAAAGCGAACAACCCTGCAGCCCTGAAAGGCAGCCCTGAGAAGCAACCCTGCGGGAAAACCAACCTTGTGGGAAAACCAACCTTGTGGGAAAACCAACCTTGTGGGAAAACAAACCTTGTGGGAAAACAAACCTTGTGGGAAAACAAACCTTATGGGAAAACAAACCTTGTGGGGAAACAAACCTTGTGGGAAAACCAACCTTGCGAGAAAGCGAACCTTTTGGGAAAACCAACACAGTGGGAAAACAAACATTGTGGGAAAACCAACCTTGCGAGAAAACCAACCTTGGGGGAAAACAAAGCTTGTGGGAAAACAAACCTTGTGGGAAAACCAACCTAGTGGGGAAACCAACACAGTGGGAAAACAAACCTTGTGGGAAAATCAACCTTGCGGGAAAACCAACCTTGGGGGAAAACAAAGCTTGTGGGAAAACAAACCTTGTGGGAAAACCAACCTAGTGGGAAAAACAACCTAGTGGGAAAACAAACCTTGTGAGAAAACAAACCTTGTGGGAAAACCAACCTTATGGGAAAAGCAACCCTGCGGGAAAACCAACCTTGTGGGAAAACCAACCTTGTGGGAAAGCGAACCTTTTGGGAAAACCAACACAGTGGGAAAACAAACCTTGTGGGAAAACCAACCTTGCGGGAAAACCAACCTTGGGGGAAAACAAAGCTTGTGGGAAAACAAACCTTGTGGGGAAACAAACCTAGTGGGAAAACAATCCTTGTGGGAAAACAAACCTTGTGGGGAAACAAACCTTGCGGGAAAACTAACCTTGTGGGAAAACAAACCCTGCGGGAATACCAACCTTATGGGAAAACCAACCTTGTGGGGAAACAAACCTTTCGGGAAAACCAACCTTGTGGGAAAACAAACCTTGTGGGAAAACAAACCTTGTGGGAAAACAAACCTTGTGAGAAAACAAACCTTGTGGGGAAACACACCTAGTGGGAAAACAAACCTTGTGAGAAAACAAACCTTGTGGGAAAACCAACCTTATGGGAAAACAAACCTAGTGGGAAAACAAACCTTGTGGGGAAACAAACCTTTCGGGAAAACCAACCTTGTGAGAAAACAAACATTGCGGGAAAACAAACCTTGTGGGAAAACAAACCTTGTGGGAAAACAAACCCTATGGGAAAACAAAACTTGTGGGGAAACAAACCTTTCGGGAAAACTAACCTTGTGGGAAAACAAACCCTGCAGGAAAACCAACCTTGTGGGAAAACAAACCTTGTGGGAAAACAAACCTTGTGGGAAAACAAACCTTGTGAGAAAACAAACCTTGTGGGAAAACCAACCTTATGGGGAAACAAACCCTGCGGAAAAACCAACCTTGTAGGAAAACCAACCTTGCGGGAAAGCGAACCTTTTGGGAAAACCAACACAGTGGGAAAACAAACCTTGTGAGAAAATAATCCTTGTGGGAAAACAAACCTTGTGGGGAAACAAACCTTGTGGGGAAACAAACCTTGTGGGAAAACTAACCTTGTGGGAAAACAAACCTTGCGGGAAAACTAACCTTTTGGGAAAACAAACCCTGCGGGAAAACCAACCTTGTGGGAAAACCAACCTTGTGGGGAAACAAACCTTTCGGGCAAACCAACCTTGTGGGAAAACAAACCCTGCGGGAAAACCAACCTTGTGGGAAAACCAACCTTGTGGGAAAGCGAACCTTTTGGGAAAACCAACACAGTCACAAAACAAACCTTGTGGGAAAACCAACCTTGCGGGAAAACCAACCTTGTGGGAAAACAAACCTTGTGGGAAAACAAACCTTGTGGGAAAACAAACCTTGTGGGGAAACAAACCTTATGGGAAAACAAACCTTGTGGGGAAACAAACCTTGTGGGAAAACCAACCTTGCGGGAAAGCGAACCTTTTGGGAAAACCAACACAGTGGGAAAACAAACATTGTGGGAAAACCAACCTTGCGGGAAAACCAACCTTGGGGGAAAACAAAGCTTGTGGGAAAACAAACCTTGTGGGAAAACCAACCTAGTGGGAAAACAACCTAGTGGGAAAACAAACCTTGTGAGAAAACAAACCTTGTGGGAAAACCAACCTTATGGGGAAAGCAACCCTGCGGGAAAACCAACCTTGTGGGAAAACCAACCTTGGGGGAAAACAAACCTTGTGGGAAAGAAAACAAACCTTGTGGGGAAACAAACCTAGTGGGAAAACAAACCTTGTGAGAAAACAATCCTTGTGGGAAAACAAACCTTGTGGGGAAACAAACCTTGCGGGAAAACTAACCTTGTGGGAAAACAAACCCTGCGGGAAAACCAACCTTGTGGGAAAACCGACCTTGTGGGGAAACAAACCTTTCGGGAAAACCAACCTTGTGGGAAAACAAACCTTGTGGGAAAACAAACCTTGTGAGAAAACAAACCTTGTGGGGAAACAAACCTAGTGGGAAAACAAACCTTGTGAGAAAACAAACCTTGTGGGAAAACCAACCTTATGGGAAAACAAACCTAGTGGGAAAACGAACCTTGTGGGGAAACAAACCTTTCGAGAAAACCAACCTTGTGGGAAAACAAACCTTGTGGGAAAACAAACCTTGTGGGAAAACAAACCTTGTGGGGAAACAAACCTTGTGGGAAAACCAACCTTGCGGGAAAGCGAACCTTTTGGGAAAACCAACACAGTGGGAAAACAAACCTTGTGGGAAAACCAACCCTGCGGGAAAACCAACCTTGGGGGAAAACAAAGCTTGTGGGAAAACAAACCTTGTGGGAAAACCAACCTAGTGGGAAAAACAACCTAGTGGGAAAACAAACCTTGTGAGAAAACAAACCTTGTGGGAAAACCAACCTTATGGGGAAAGCAGCCCTGCGGGAAAACCAACCTTATGGGAAAACCAACCTTGTGGGAAAGCGAACCTTTTGGGAAAACCAACACAGTGGGAAAACAAACCTTGTGGGAAAACCAACCTTGCGGGAAAGCGAACCTTTTGGGAAAACCAACACAGTGGGAAAATATACCTTGTGGGAAAAACAACCTTGCGGGAAAACCAACCATGGGGGAAAACAAAGCTTGTGGGAAAACAAACCTTGTGGGAAAATCAACCTAGTGGGAAAAACAACCTAGTGGGAAAACAAACCTTGTGAGAAAACAAACCGTGAGGGAAAACCGACCTTGTGGGAAAACCAACCTTGTGGGGAAACATACCTTTCGGGAAAACCAACCTTGTGGGAAAACAAACCTTGTGAGAAAACAAACCTTGTGGGGAAACAAACCTTGTGGGAAAACCAATCTTGCGGGAAAGCGAACCTTTTGGGAAAACCAACCTTGGAGGAAAACAAAGCTTGTGGGAAAACCAACCTTATGGGGAAACAAACCCTGCGGGAAAACCAACCTTGTGGGAAAACAATCCTTGTGGGAAAACAAACCTTGTGGGGAAACAAACCTTGTGGGAAAACTAACCTTGTGGGAAAACTAACCTTGTGGGAAAACAAACCTTGTGAGAAAACAAACCGTGAGGGAAAACCGACCTTGTGGGAAAACCAACCTTGTGGGGAAACATACCTTTCGGGAAAACCAACCTTGTGGGAAAACAAACCTTGTGAGAAAACAAACCCTGCGGGAAAACAAACCTTGTGAGAAAACAATCCTTGTGGGAAAACAAACCTTGTGGGGAAACAAACCTTGTGGGAAAACTAACCTTGTGGGAAAACAAACCTTGCGGGAAAACTAACCTTGTGGGAAAACAAACCCTGCGGGAAAACCAACCTTGTGGGAAAACCAACCTTGTGGGGAAACAAACCTTTCGGGAAAACCAACCTTGTGGGAAAACAAACCTTGTGGGAAAACAAACCTTGTGGGAAAACAAACCTTATGGGGAAAGCAACCCTGCGGGAAAACCAACCTTGTGGGAAAACAAACTTTGTGGGAAAACAAACCTTGTGGGAAAATAAACCTTGTGGGAAAACAAACCTTATGGGAAAACAAACCTTGTGGGGAAACAAACCTTGTGGGAAAACCAACCTTGCGGGAAAGCGAACCTTTTGGGAAAACCAACACAGTGGGAAAACAAACAATGTGGGAAAACCAACCTTGCGGGAAAACCAACCTTGGGGGAAAACAAAGCTTGTGGGAAAACAAACCTTGTGGGAAAACCAACCTAGTGGGAAAACAACCTAGTGGGAAAACAAACCTTGTGAGAAAACAAACCTTGTGGGAAAACCAACCTTATGGGGAAAGCAACCCTGCGGGAAAACCAACCTTGTGGGAAAACCAACCTTGTGGGAAAGCGAACCTTTTGGGAAAACCAACACAGTGGGAAAACAAACCTTGTGGGAAAACCAACCTTGCGGGAAAACCAACCTTGGGGGAAAACAAACCTTGTGGGAAAACAAACCTTGTGGGGAAACAAACCTAGTGGGAAAACAAACCTTGTGAGAAAACAATCCTTGTGGGAAAACAAACCTTGTGGGGAAACAAACCTTGCGGGAAAACTAACCTTGTGGGAAAACAAACCCTGCGGGAAAACCAACCTTGTGGGAAAACCAACCTTGTGGGGAAACAAACCTTTCGGGAAAACCAACCTTGTGGGAAAACAAACCTTGTGGGAAAACAAACCTTGTGGGAAAACAAACCTTGTGAGAAAACAAACCTTGTGGGGAAACAAACCTAGTGGGAAAACAAACCTTGTGAGAAAACAAACCTTGTGGGAAAACCAACCTTATGGGAAAACAAACCTAATGGGAAAACAAACCTTGTGGGGAAACAAACCTTTCGGGAAAACCAACCTTGTGGGAAAACAAACCTTGTGGGAAAACAAACCTTATGGGGAAAGCAACCCTGCGGGAAAACCAACCTTGTGGGAAAACCAACCTTGTGGGAAAGCAAACCTTTTGGGAAAACCAATACAGTGGGAAAACAAACCTTGTGGGAAAACCAACCTTGCGGGAAAACCAACCATGGGGGAAAACAAACCTTGTGGGAAAACAAACCTTGTGGGGAAACAAACCTAGTGGGAAAACAAACCTTGTGAGAAAACAATCCTTGTGGGAAAACAAACCTTGTGGGGAAACAAACCTTGCGGGAAAACTAACCTTGTGGGAAAACAAACCCTGCGGAAAAACCAACCTTGTGGGAAAACCGACCTTGTGGGGAAACAAACCTTTCGGGAAAACCAACCTTGTGGGAAAACAAACCTTGTGGGAAAACAAACCTTGTGAGAAAACAAACCTTATGGGGAAACAAACCTAGTGGGAAAACAAACCTTGTGAGAAAACAAACCTTGTGGGAAAACCAACCTTATGGGGAAAGCAGCCCTGCGGGAAAACCAACCTTATGGGAAAACCAACCTTGTGGGAAAGCGAACCTTTTGGGAAAACCAACACAGTGGGAAAACAAACCTTGTGGGAAAACCAACCTTGCGGGAAAGCGAACCTTTTGGGAAAACCAACACAGTGGGAAAACAAACCTTGTGGGAAAAACAACCTTGCGGGAAAACCAACCATGGGGGAAAACAAAGCTTGTGGGAAAACAAACCTTGTGAGAAAACAAACCGTGAGGGAAAACCGACCTTGTGGGAAAACCAACCTTGTGGGGAAACATACCTTTCGGGAAAACCAACCTTGTGGGAAAACAAACCTTGTGAGAAAACAAACCTTGTGGGGAAACAAACCTTGTGGGAAAACCAATCTTGCGGGAAAGCGAACCTTTTGGGAAAACCAACCTTGGAGGAAAACAAAGCTTGTGGGAAAACCAACCTTATGGGGAAACAAACCCTGCGGGAAAACCAACCTTGTGGGAAAACCAATCTTGCGGGAAAGCGAACCTTTTGGGAAAACCAACACAGTGGGAAAACAAACCTTGTGAGAAAACAATCCTTGTGGGAAAACAAAACTTGTGGGGAAACAAACCTTGTGGGGAAACAAACCTTGTGGGAAAACTAACCTTGTGGGAAAACAAACCTTGCGGGAAAACTAACCTTGTGGGAAAACAAACCCTGCGGGAAAACCAACCTTGTGGGAAAACCAACCTTGTGGGGAAACAAACCTTTCGGGAAAACCAACCTTGTGGGAAAACAAACCTTGTGGGAAAACAAACCTTGTGGGAAAACAAACCTTATGGGGAAAGCAACCCTGCGGGAAAACCAACCTTGTGGGAAAACCAACCTTGTGGGAAAGCGAACCTTTTGGGAAAACCAACACAGTGGGAAAACAAACCTTGTGGGAAAACCAACCTTGCGGGAAAACCAACCTTGTGGGAAAACAAACTTTGTGGGAAAACAAACCTTGTGGGAAAACAAACCTTGTGGGAAAACAAACCTTATGGGAAAACAAACCTTGTGGGGAAACAAACCTTGTGGGAAAACCAACCTTGCGGGAAAGCGAACCTTTTGGGAAAACCAACACAGTGGGAAAACAAACAATGTGGGAAAACCAACCTTGCGGGAAAACCAACCTTGGGGGAAAACAAAGCTTGTGGGAAAACAAACCTTGTGGGAAAACCAACCTAGTGGGAAAACAACCTAGTGGGAAAACAAACCTTGTGAGAAAACAAACCTTGTGGGAAAACCAACCTTATGGGGAAAGCAACCCTGCGGGAAAACCAACCTTGTGGGAAAACCAACCTTGTGGGAAAGCGAACCTTTTGGGAAAACCAACACAGTGGGAAAACAAACCTTGTGGGAAAACCAACCTTGCGGGAAAACCAACCTTGGGGGAAAACAAACCTTGTGGGAAAACAAACCTTGTGGGGAAACAAACCTAGTGGGAAAACAAACCTTGTGAGAAAACAATCCTTGTGGGAAAACAAACCTTGTGGGGAAACAAACCTTGCGGGAAAACTAACCTTGTGGGAAAACAAACCCTGCGGGAAAACCAACCTTGTGGGAAAACCAACCTTGTGGGGAAACAAACCTTTCGGGAAAACCAACCTTGTGGGAAAACAAACCTTGTGGGAAAACAAACCTTGTGGGAAAACAAACCTTGTGAGAAAACAAACCTTGTGGGGAAACAAACCTAGTGGGAAAACAAACCTTGTGAGAAAACAAACCTTGTGGGAAAACCAACCTTATGGGAAAACAAACCTAATGGGAAAACAAACCTTGTGGGGAAACAAACCTTTCGGGAAAACCAACCTTGTGGGAAAACAAACCTTGTGGGAAAACAAACCTTATGGGGAAAGCAACCCTGCGGGAAAACCAACCTTGTGGGAAAACCAACCTTGTGGGAAAGCAAACCTTTTGGGAAAACCAATACAGTGGGAAAACAAACCTTGTGGGAAAACCAACCTTGCGGGAAAACCAACCATGGGGGAAAACAAACCTTGTGGGAAAACAAACCTTGTGGGGAAACAAACCTAGTGGGAAAACAAACCTTGTGAGAAAACAATCCTTGTGGGAAAACAAACCTTGTGGGGAAACAAACCTTGCGGGAAAACTAACCTTGTGGGAAAACAAACCCTGCGGAAAAACCAACCTTGTGGGAAAACCGACCTTGTGGGGAAACAAACCTTTCGGGAAAACCAACCTTGTGGGAAAACAAACCTTGTGGGAAAACAAACCTTGTGAGAAAACAAACCTTATGGGGAAACAAACCTAGTGGGAAAACAAACCTTGTGAGAAAACAAACCTTGTGGGAAAACCAACCTTATGGGGAAAGCAGCCCTGCGGGAAAACCAACCTTATGGGAAAACCAACCTTGTGGGAAAGCGAACCTTTTGGGAAAACCAACACAGTGGGAAAACAAACCTTGTGGGAAAACCAACCTTGCGGGAAAGCGAACCTTTTGGGAAAACCAACACAGTGGGAAAACAAACCTTGTGGGAAAAACAACCTTGCGGGAAAACCAACCATGGGGGAAAACAAAGCTTGTGGGAAAACAAACCTTGTGGGAAAATCAACCTAGTGGGAAAAACAACACAGTGGGAAAACAAACCTTGTGGGAAAAACAACCTTGCGGGAAAACCAACCATGGGGGAAAACAAACCGTGTGGGAAAACCGACCTTGTGGGAAAACCAACCTTATGGGGAAACAAACCCTGCGGGAAAACCAACCTTGTGGGAAAACCAATCTTGCGGGAAAGCGAACCTTTTGGGAAAACCAACACAGTGGGAAAACAAACCTTGTGGGAAAACCAACCTTGCGGGAAAACCAACCTTGGGGGAAAACAAACCTTGTGGGAAAACAAACCTTGTGGGGAAACAAACCTAGTGGGAAAACAAACCTTGTGAGAAAACAATCCTTGTGGGAAAACAAACCTTGTGGGGAAACAAACCTTGCGGGAAAACTAACCTTGTGGGAAAACAAACCCTGCGGGAAAACCAACCTTGTGGGAAAACCAACCTTGTGGGGAAAAAAACCTTTCGGGAAAACCAACCTTGTGGGAAAACAAACCTTGTGGGAAAACAAACCTTGTGGGAAAACAAACCTTGTGAGAAAACAAACCTTGTGGGGAAACAAACCTAGTGGGAAAACAAACCTTGTGAGAAAACAAACCTTGTGGGAAAACCAACCTTATGGGAAAACAAACCTAATGGGAAAACAAACCTTGTGGGGAAACAAACCTTTCGGGAAAACCAACCTTGTGGGAAAACAAACCTTGTGGGAAAACAAACCTTGTGGGAAAACACACCTTGTGGGAAAACAAACCTTATGGGAAAACAAACCTAATGGGAAAACAAACCTTGTGGGGAAACAAACCTTTCGGGAAAACCAACCTTGTGGGAAAACAAACCTTGTGGGAAAACAAACCTTGTGGGAAAACACACCTTGTGGGAAAACAAACCTTATGGGAAAACAAACCTTGTGGGGAAACAAACCTTGTGGGAAAACAAACCTTGTGGGAAAACACACCTTGTGGGAAAACAAACCTTATGGGAAAACAAACCTTGTGGGAAAACCAACCTTGCGGGAAAACCAACCTTGGGGGAAAACAAAGCTTGTGGGAAAACCAACCTTGTGGGAAAACCAACCTTATGGGGAAAGCAACCCTGCGGGAAAACCAACCTTGTGGGAAAACCAACCTTGGGGGAAAACCAACCTTGTGGGAAAACCAACCTTGGGGGAAAACAAAGCTTGTGGGAAAACAAACCTTGTGGGAAAACCAACCTAGTGGGAAAAACAACCTAGTGGGAAAACAAACCTTGTGAGAAAACAAACCTTGTGGGAAAACCAACCTTATGGGGAAAGCAACCCTGCGGGAAAACCAACCTTGTGGGAAAACCAACCTTGTGGGAAAGCGAACCTTTTGGGAAAACCAACACAGTGGGAAAACAAACCTTGTGGGAAAACCAACCTTGCGGGAAAGCGAGCCTTTTGGGAAAACCAACACAGTGGGAAAACAAACCTAGTGGGAAAACCAACCTTGCGGGAAAACCAACCTTGGGGAAAAACAAAGCTTATGGGAAAACAAACCTTGTGAGAAAACAAACCTTGTGGGAAAACCAACCTTGCGGGAAAGCGAACCTTGCGGGAAAGCGAACCTTTTGGGAAAACCAACACAGTGGGAAAACAAACCTTGTGAGAAAACAATCCTTGTGGGAAAACAAACCTTGTGGGGAAACAAACCTTGTGGGGAAACAAACCTTGTGGGAAAACTAACCTTGTGGGAAAACAAACCTTGCGGGAAAACTAACCTTGTGGGAAAACAAACCCTGCGGGAAAACCAACCTTGTGGGAAAACCAACCTTGTGGGGAAACAAACCTTTCGGGAAAACCAACCTTGTGAGAAAACAAACCTTGTTTGAAAACAAACCTTGTGGGAAAACCAACCTAGTGGGAAAACAAACCTTGTGAGAAGACAATCCTTGTGGGAAAACAAACCTTGTGGGAAAAGAAACCTTGTGGGAAAACCAACCTTATAGGGAAAGAAACCCTGCGGGAAAACCAACCTTGTGGGAAAGCGAACCTTTTGGGAAAAAAAACCTTGTGGGAAAACAAACCTTGTGGGAAAACAAACCTTGTGAGAAAACAAACCTTGTGGGAAAACCAACCTTATGGGGAAAGAAACCTTGTGGGGAAACAAACCTTTCGGGAAAACCAACCTTGTGGGAAAACTAACCTTGTGGGAAAACAAACCTTGTGGGAAAACAAACCTTGTGGGAAAACAAACCTTATGGGAAAACAAACCTTGTGGGGAAACAAACCTTGTGGGAAAACCAACCTTGCGGGAAAGCGAACCTTTTGGGAAAACCAACACAGTGGTAAAACAAACCTTGTGGGAAAACCAACCTTGCGGGAAAACCAACCTTGGGGGAAAACAAAGCTTGTGGGAAAACAAACCTTGTGGGAAAACCAACCTAGTGGAAAAAACAACCTAGTGGGAAAACAAACCTTGTGAGAAAACAAACCTTGTGGGAAAAACAAACCTTATGGTGAAAGCAACCCTGCGGGAAAACTAACCTTGTGGGAAAACCAACCTTGTGGGAAAGCGAACCTTTTGGGAAAACCAACACAGTGGGAAAACAAACCTTGTGGGAAAACCAACCTTGCGGGAAAACCAACCTTGGGGGAAAACAAACCTTGTGGGAAAACAAACCTTGTGGGGAAACAAACCTAGTGGGAAAAAAAACCTTGTGAGAAAACAATCCTTGTGGGAAAACAAACCTTGTGGGGAAACAAACCTTGCGGGAAAACCAACCTTGTGGGAAAACAAACCCTGCGGGAAAACCAACCTTGTGGGAAAACCAACCTTGTGGGAAAACAAACATTTCGGGAAAACCAACCTTGTGGGAAAACAAACCTTGTGGGAAAACAAACCTTGTGGGAAAACAAACCTTGTGAGAAAACAAACCTTGTGGGGAAACAAACCTAGTGGGAAAACAAACCTTGTGAGAAAACAAACCTTGTGGGAAAACAAACCTTGTGGGAAAACAAACCTTGTGGGAAAACAAATCTTAGGGGAAAACAAACCTTGTGGGGAAACAAACCTTGTGGGAAAACCAACCTTGCGGGAAAGCGAACCTTTTGGGAAAACCAACACAGTGGGAAAACAAACCTTGTGGGAAAACCATCCTTGCGGGAAAACCAACCTTGGGGGAAAACAAAGCTTGTGGGAAAACAAACCTTGTGGGAAAACCAACCTAGTGGGAAAAACAACCTAGTGGGAAAACAAACCTTGTGAGAAAACAAACCTTGTGGGAAAATCAACCTTATGGGGAAAGCAACCCTGCGGGAAAACCAACCTTGTGGGAAAACCAACCTTGTGGGAAAGCGAACCTTTTGGGAAAACCGACACAGTGGGAAAACAAACCTTGTGGGAAAAAAACCTTGTGGGGAAACAAACCTAGTGGGAAAACAAACCGTGTGAGAAAACAATCCTTGTGGGAAAACAAATCTTGTGGGGAAACAAACCTTGCGGGAAAACTAACCTTGTGGGAAAACAAACCCTGCGGGAAAACCAACCTTGTGGGAAAACAAACCTTGTGGGGAAACAAACCTTTCGGGAAAACTAACCTTGTGGGAAAACAAACCCTGCGGGAAAACCAACCTTGTGGGAAAACAAACCTTGTGGGAAAACAAACCTTGTGAGAAAACAAACCTTGTGGGAAAACCAACCTTATGGGGAAACAAACCCTGCGGGAAAACCAACCTTGTGGGAAAACGAACCTTGTGGGAAAGCGAACCTTTTGGGAAAACCAACACAGTGGGAAAACAAACCTTGTGGGAAAACCAACCTTGCGGGAAAGCGAACCTTTTGGGGAAAAAAACCTTGTGGGGAAACAAACCTTGTGGGAAAACTAACCTTGTGGGTGTTGTATGCTTACCGTTTGTTTGTGCTTACCTTTTGTGCTTACCTTGCGCCGCCTATAATGCTTTGCTAGTTGTTTATGTTTGTCATGTTATATTGCAGATCGGTTGGCTTCTGAATAAACAGATTCAATCAAACCACTTCGTCGAATACAACATGGTGTCAGAAGTGGCAGAAGAATAATAATCAAGATGGACAACTCAACGCCTTCTCCTCGTTTTGACTGGGAAGCGGCCAGTCATGAGTCATGGAAGAAATTCGAACAGCATGTACACCTAATGTTCACAGGCCCATTAAGTGGAAAAACTGAAAAGCAACAGTGCGCATATTTACTTTTGTGGCTTGGTGAAAAAGGACGAGATGTGTACAGTACGTGGACATTGCAGGCAGGAGAGACAGATAAAATTGCTTGCTACCTAGAAAAGTTTAAGGAACACATATCACCATCGCTAAATCCAGTTTTTGCTCGTTACAAATTTCTCAAAAGAGACCAAAGTGTGCATGAATCTGTTGAACAATATGTAACAGCCATCCGTGTGTTGGTTAAGGACTGTGACTATCCAGCATCAATGGTTGATGACATGGTGAGAGACAGGATTGTTTGTGGGATCTTATCACAAAAAATCCGGGAGAAACTTTTGTCAGAAGGTGGTACATTAGGACTGTCAAAAGCCGTTGAAATTGCTAGAGCACATGAGACAACACAGTCACAGCTATCAACAATGGCAGAGGTTTCAAAAGATGTGAAGATCAAACAGGAGATCGATGCTCTTCAGAAAAGGAAGCAGTACCAGCCTGCACATGCTTCTCAGTCGAAGCAATGTTACTTCTGTGGAGGGCAATACGACCAAAGTCACAAATGCCCAGCTAAAGGGAAGATTTGTTCAAGTTGTGGACGCACAAACCACTTTGCTCGAGTTTGCCGAAGCAAACCAGTGCATGCCATTGAAAGTGGAAATGCACCCCAGGCCGAACATGTGTTCATTGATACACTGTTCGTGGGATCCGTTGGAAATACAAAAGGAAGCCAACCGACTGCTGAGGTCACTGTAAACAATCAGAAACGGAAGATCAAGTTCAAAATTGACACTGGGGCCGAAGCCAATGTCATTCCAGTAGATCTGTTTCAAAAAATTGTCCCAAGACCTGAATTGAAAGAAACCAAGCAAATTCTTGTTGCATATGGAGGTACGAGAATCGCAGTAATTGGGACTTGCATGCTGTCATGCACATACAACAAGGCTGCCTCAGGAAGATACGAATTCTTTGTTGTGAAAACCAAAGCCATGCCAATACTTGGCTATGAAACATGCGTCGACATGGGTCTTGTGAAACTGGCAGGAACTGTTGAGCAAAACGATGAAACGCCATTCGTCCAGAAGGTAAAAAAAGATTTTGCTGACGTATTCACCGGCATAGGCGAGCTAAAGGGTGACTGCATCATACATCTTAAGCCAGGCGCCGTGCCAACTGTACATCCAGTGAGACGTATACCATTTGCCCTTCATGACAAGCTGAAAAGCGAGTTAGAACAGCTGGAAAAACAGGGTATCATACAAAAAGTCACAACTCCTACAGAGTGGGTAAACTCGATTGTCACTGTTGAAAAACAAGATGGTTCTCTTCGTTTGTGTTTAGATCCAAGGGACCTAAACAACGCTGTACAACGACCTTACTACCCCATGCCAACTTTTGAAGACATAGCAGCACGCCTTCATGGTCACAACAGATTCACCAAACTAGATACAAAGTCTGGATATTGGATGCTCAAACTGTCAGAACAATCATCATTAATGACCACTTTCAATACGCCTTTTGGAAGGTATCGATACATGAGGATGCCGTTTGGTATTGTCTGTGCTCAGGACATATTCCAACAGAAAATGGAGGAAACATTCAGCGATCTAGAGGGACTAGGTGTGATTGTGGATGACATAATAGTATCCGGCAAGGACGACGAGCACGATAGAAATCTTGTATGCGTGTTGGAGAGGGCCAGAAAGGAAGGAGTGAAATTCAACCCTGAGAAATGTATATTCGCTGCCCCCAGTATCCCTTATTTTGGCCACATCATCACAGCTGAAGGTATAAAACCTGATCCAAGGAAAGTCCAAGCTATAAAAGACATGCCGTATCCTACAAGCAAGGAAGAGCTCATGACATTCTTAGGAATGGTCAATTTTCTATCCCGTTATGTTCCAAATCTCTCCACCCTAAACCACTCGTTAAGAGAGTTAGGAAAGCAGGCTACATTCCAGTGGACAGATGTTCACAAATCAGAGATGGAAAAGATCAAGATTTCTATCTGTCAGAACCTAGCTGCATTTGATGCTCAAAGTAAAGAAGTGGAGTTGAAAACAGATGCATCGAAGCATGGCCTTGGGGCAGAACTCCTAACTCATGGAAAGGTAGTAGCATTCGCCTCAAAAGCATTGAATGAGACAGAGCAGCGCTACTCACAAATCGAGAAGGAGCTGTATGCAATCATGTTCGGCTGTCAGAGATTTCACCAGTACATATATGGCCGAAGAATCAAAGTGTACACTGATCACAAGCCCTTGGAAACCATTCTGTCGAAATCTTTGTCTCAGGCACCACCAAGGTTGCAAAGGGTGATGCTTCAGATACAGCCCTATGATTTGGAAGTTCACTACATTAGAGGCAAAGACATCCCGGTAGCTGATGCCCTGTCAAGACTGCACCCATCTGAAGAAGACGACGAATTTCAAAATGAGATTGAATTTCATGTAAACTCATTTGTTAAACACATTCCTGTCAGCGATACAAAAATGGAGAAAATCCGAAAAGAAAATCAGCTAGATCCAGTCATGCAAGCCCTCGCCAAGGCTATCCAGGAAGGGTGGCCTGCTGTTAGGAAGTCTTGTCCAAGATCCATTATCCCTTACTGGAATTTCAGAGAAGAGCTAGCGGTTGTCGATGGTATCATATTGAAGGCAGACCGAATTGTCATTCCTTCAGCCATCTAACCAAACATTCTACAGCAGCTACATGCATCCCACATGGGAATGGAAAAAACCAAACAGAGAGCACGAACTATAGTTTTCTGGCCTGGAATGAACCAGGAAATAGAAAGGTTTGTTAAGAGCTGCGAATCATGTGGGAAATACGCACAGAGCAATCCCAAAGAGTCATTGCTGTCCACACCACTACCTGAAGGGCCATGGGAAGTCGTCGGTATTGACCTCTGTCAGCTGGAGGGAAGAAATTACCTTATTACCAGCGATTACTACAGCCGGTTTATAGAGATTGACAAGCTGAACTGTACAACTTCATCGGAAATCATCACCAAACTCAAGTCCCATTTCGCCAGATATGGCATTCCTTTGAAGATCCGGTCAGACAATGGACCACAGTTCTCATCCAATGAGTTCATTAGTTTTCTGAAACTGTACGACATCCGGCTCTCTACATCAAGCCCGAACTTCCCACAGTCGAATGGACATATAGAAAAGGCAGTAGACATAGCAAAAAGAATCATGCAGAAAGCAGTTGATTCCAAGTAGGATCCGTATCTTGGTCTCCTTGAGTACAGGAGCACGCCAATCAGTGGATCGGCATCACCAGCACAACTGCTCATGAGCAGGACTCCAAGGTCGATTCTACCAACCATCCAGCTGAGTCCCAAAGTAATACCTCGAAAAGAGATCATCAGGGTTCATGAAAGAAATCTGTGTAAGCAAAAGACTCACTATAACCAGCATGCAAAAGACTTACCTGAGCTAAGCCCAAACGAAACAGTTTGGATGAAACTGTCAAAAGAAGACAAACAGTGGAAGAAAGGGATAGTCCTGTCAATGCCTGAGCCAAGATCTTACCTTGTACAAGCTGAAAATGGAAATACTTACAGAAGAAACCGTGTTCATTTAAAACCCAGATTCAGTTCTCCGACAGAAACCTTAATCAACAGTCCACGTGAACTGATAGTAGACCCAGATGAGAGCCAGTCGATTCCCCCTGGTCCATTACTTGAGGATACGAAGTCACCTGAAAAGCCAGACGCTATTAGTCCGCCAATTACTACCCCACCGAGATTTAGAGTTGACGAAACTAATGACGTCCCAGCCACACCGTTTGCAACTCCAAATCCGGCTCCGGTGAACAATAACAGGAATGCCAATACGAGCGCGGCTCCACTTGGTCCACGCTTGTCAAGATATGGAAGGCCCATAAAACCAAGACAGATTTTCGATCTGTGAATCACGGAATGACGTGGAAAGACAGAATTACGGTTTATCGTTATTATGATGCTTCAGAAGAATTTTGTTTATTTTTGTTTATGTGTTTTTTTGTTATTATGTGAAGAAGGATGTTGTATGCTTACCGTTTGTTTGTGCTTACCTTTTGTCCTTACCTTGCGCCGCCTATAATGCTTTGCTTGTTGTTTATGTTTGTCATGTTATATTGCAGATCGGTTGGCTTCTGAATAAACAGATTCAATCAAACCACTTCGTCGAATACAACAGTGGGAAAACAAACCTTGCGGGAAAACTAACCTTGTGGGAAAACAAACCCTGCGGGAAAACCAACCTTGTGGGAAAACCAACTTTGTGGGGAAACAAACCTTGTGGGAAAACAAACCTTGTGGGAAAACAAACCTTATGGGGAAAGCAACCCTGCGGGAAAACCAACCTTGTGGGAAAACCAACCTTGTGGGAAAGCGAACCATTGGGGAAAACCAACACAGTGGGAAAACAAACCTTGTGGGAAAACCAACCTTGCGGGAAAACCAACCTTGTGGGAAAACAAACCTTGTGGGAAAACAAACCTTGTGGGAAAACGAACCTTGTGGGAAAACAAACCTTATGGGAAAACAAACCTTGTGGGGAAACAAACCTTGTGGGAAAACCAACCCTGCGGGAAAGCGAACCTTTTGGGAAAACCAACACAGTGGGAAAACAAACCTTGTGGGAAAACCAACCTTGCGGGAAAACCAACCTTGGGGGAAAACAAAGCTTGTGGGAAAACAAACCTTGTGAGAAAACAAACCTTGTGGGAAAACCAACCTTGTGGGAAAACCAACCTTGTGGGAAAGCGAACCTTTTGGGAAAACCAACACAGTGGGAAAACAAACCTTGTGGGAAAACCAACCTTGCGGGAAAACCAACCTTGGGGGAAAACAAACCTTGTGTGAAAACAAACCTTGTGGGGAAACAAACCTAGTGGGAAAACAAACCTTGTGAGAAAACAATCCTTCTGGGAAAACCAACCTTGTGGGAAAGCGAACCTTTTGGGAAAACAAACCTTGTGGGAAAACAAACCTTGTGGGAAAACAAACCTTGTGAGAAAACAAACCTTGTGGGAAAACCAACCTTATGGGGAAAGAAACCTTGTGGGGAAACAAACCTTTCGGGAAAACCAACCTTGTGGGAAAACTAACCTTGTGGGAAAACAAACCTTGTGGGAAAACAAACCTTGTGGGAAAACAAACCTTATGGGAAAACAAACCTTGTGGGGAAACAAACCTTGTGGAAAAACCAACCTTGCGGGAAAGCGAACCTTTTGGGAAAACCAACACAGTGGGAAAACAAACCTTGTGGGAAAACCAACCTTGCGGGAAAACCAACCTTGGGGGAAAACAAAGCTTGTGGGAAAAGAAACCTTGTGGGAAAACCAACCTAGTGGAAAAAACAACCTAGTGGGAAAACAAACCTTGTGAGAAAACAAACCTTGTGGGAAAACAAACCTTATGGTGAAAGCAACCCTGCGGGAAAACCAACCTTGTGGGAAAACCAACCTTGTGGGAAAGCGAACCTTTTGGGAAAACCAACACAGTGGGAAAACAAACCTTGTGGGAAAACCAACCTTGCGGGAAAACTAACCTTGGGGGAAAACAAACCTTGTGGGAAAACAAACCTTGTGGGGAAACAAACCTAGTGGGAAAAAAAACCTTGTGAGAAAACAATCCTTGTGGGAAAACAAACCTTGTGGGGAAACAAACCTTGCGGGAAAACTAACCTTGTGGGAAAACAAACCCTGCGGGAAAACCAACCTTGTGGGAAAACCAACCTTGTGGGAAAACAAACATTTCGGGAAAACCAACCTTGTGGGAAAACAAACCTTGTGGGAAAACAAACCTTGTGGGAAAACAAACCTTGTGAGAAAACAAACCTTGTGGGGAAACAAACCTAGTGGGAAAACAAACCTTGTGAGAAAACAAACCTTGTGGGAAAACAAACCTTGTGGGAAAACAAACCTTGTGGGAAAACAAATCTTAGGGGAAAACAAACCTTGTGGGGAAACAAACCTTGTGGGAAAACCAACCTTGCGGGAAAGCGAACCTTTTGGGAAAACCAACACAGTGGGAAAACAAACCTTGTGGGAAAACCAACCTTGCGGGAAAACCAACCTTGGGGGAAAACAAAGCTTGTGGGAAAACAAACCTTGTGGGAAAACCAACCTAGTGGGAAAAACAACCTAGTGGGAAAACAAACCTTGTGAGAAAACAAACCTTGTGGGAAAACCAACCTTATGGGGAAAGCAACCCTGCGGGAAAACCAACCTTGTGGGAAAACCAACCTTGTGGGAAAGCGAACCTTTTGGGAAAACCGACACAGTGGGAAAACAAACCTTGTGTGAAAACAAACCTTGTGGGGAAACAAACCTAGTGGGAAAACAAACCTTGTGAGAAAACTAAACTTGTGGGAAAACAAACCTTGTGGGGAAACAAACCTTGCGGGAAAACTAACCTTGTGGGAAAACAAACCCTGCGGGAAAACCAACCTTGTGGGAAAACAAACCTTGTGGGGAAACAAACCTTTCGGGAAAACCAACCTTGTGGGAAAACAAACCCTGCGGGAAAACCAACCTTGTGGGAAAACAAACCTTGTGGGAAAACAAACCTTGTGGGAAAACAAACCTTGTGAGAAAACAAACCTTGTGGGAAAACCAACCTTATGGGGAAACAAACCCTGCGGGAAAACCAACCTTGTGGGAAAACGAACCTTGCGGGAAAGCGAACCTTTTGGGAAAACCAACACAGTGGGAAAACAAACCTTGTGAGAAAATAATCCTTGTGGGAAAACAAACCTTGTGGGGAAACAAACCTTGTGGGGAAACAAACCTTGTGGGAAAACTAACCTTGTGGGAAAACAAACCTTGCGGGAAAACTAACCTTGTGGGAAAACAAACCCTGCGGGAAAACCAACCTTGTGGGAAAACCAACCTTGTGGGGAAACAAACCTTTCGGGAAAACCAACCTAGTGGGAAAACAAACCTTGTGGGAAAACAAACCTTGTGGGAAAACAAACCTTATGGGAAAACCAACCCTGCGGGAAAGCGAACCTTTTGGGAAAACCAACACAGTGGGAAAACAAACCTTGTGGGAAAACCAACCTTGCGGGAAAACCAACCTTGGGGGAAAACAAAGCTTGTGGGAAAACAAACCTTGTGAGAAAACAAACCTTGTGGGAAAACCAACCTTATGGGGAAAGCAACCCTGCGGGAAAACCAACCTTGTGGGAAAACCAACCTTGTGGGAAAGCGAACCTTGTGTGAAAACAAACCTTGTGGGGAAACAAACCTAGTGGGAAAACAAACCTTGTGAGAAAACAATCCTTGTGGGAAAACAAACCTTGTGGGGAAACAAACCTTGCGTGAAAACTAACCTTGTGGGAAAACAAACCCTGCGGGAAAACCAACCTTGCGGGAAAACCAACCTTGTGGGGAAAGCGAACCTTTTGGGAAAACCGACACAGTGGGAAAACAAACCTTGTGGGAAAACCAACCTTGCGGAAAAACCAACCTTGGGGGAAAACAAAGCTTGTGGGAAAACAAACCTTGTGGGAAAACCAACCTAGTGGAAAAAACAACCTAGTGGGAAAACAAACCTTGTGAGAAAACAAACCTTGTGGGAAAACCAGCCTTATGGGGAAAGCAACCCTGCGGGAAAACCAACCTTGTGGGAAAACCAACCTTGTGGGAAAGCGAACCTTTTGGGAAAACCAACACAGTGGGAAAGAAAACCTTGTGGGAAAACCAACCTAGCAGGAAAACCAACCTTGGGGGAAAACAAACCTTGTGGGAAAACAAACCTTGTGGGGAAACAAACCTAGTGGGAAAACAAACCTTGTGAGAAAACAATCCTTGTGGGAAAACAAACCTTGTGGGGAAACATACCTTGCGGGAAAACTAACCTTGTGGGAAAACAAACCCTGCGGGAAAACCAACCTTGTGGGAAAACCAACCTTGTGGGGAAACAAACCTTTTGGGAAAACCAACCTTGTGGGAAAACAAACCTTGTGGGAAAACAATGCTTGTGTTAAAACAAACCTTGTGGGAAAACAAACCTTGTGAGAAAACAAACCTTGTGGGGAAACAAACCTAGTGGGAAAACAAACCTTGTGAGAAAACAAACCTTGTGGGAAAACCAACCTTATGGGAAAACAAACCTAGTGGGAAAACAAACCTTGTGAGGAAACAAACCTTTCGGGAAAACCAACCTTGTGGGAAAACAAACCTTGTGGGAAAACAAGCCTTGTGGGAAAACCAACCTAGTGGGAAAACAAACCTTGTGAGAAAACAAACCTTGTGGGAAAACCAACCTTATGGGGAAACAAACCCTGCGGGAAAACCAACCTTGTGGGAAAACCAACCTTGCGGGAAAGCGAATCTTTTGGGAAAACAAACACAGTGGGAAAACAAACCTTGTGAGAAAACAATCCTTGTGGGAAAACAAATCTTGTGGGGAAACAAAACTTGTGGGGAAACAAACCTTTCGGGAAAACCAACCTAGTGGGAAAACAGACCTTGCGGGAAAACTAACCTTGTGGGAAAACAAACCCTGCGGGAAAACCAACCTTGTGGGAAAACCAACCTTGTGGGGAAACAAACCTTTCGGGAAAACCAACCTAGTGGGAAAACAAACCTTGTGGGAAAACAAACCTTGTGGGAAAACAAACCTTATGGGGAAAGCAACCCTACGGGAAAACCAACCTTGTGGGAAAACCAACCTTGTGGGAAAGCGAACCTTTGGGGAAAACCAAAACAGTGGGAAATTAAACCTTGTGGGAAAACCAACCTTGCGGGAAAACCAACCTTGTGGGAAAACAAACCTTGTCGGAAAACAAACCTTGTGGGAAAACAAACCTTGTGGGAAAACAAACCTTATGGGAAAACAAACCTTGTGGGGAAACAAACCTTGTGGGAAAACCAACCTTGCGGGAAAGCGAACCTTTTGGGAAAACCAACACAGTGGGAAAACAGACCTTGTGGGAAAACCAACCTTGCGGGAAAACCAACCTTGGGGGAAAACAAAGCTTGTGGGAAAACAAACCTTGTGAGAAAACAAACCTTGTGGGAAAACCAACCTTATGGGGAAAGCAACCCTGCGGGAAAACCAACCTTGTGGGAAAACCAACCTTGTGGGAAAGCGAACCTTTTGGGAAAACCAACACAGTGGGAAAACAAACCTTGTGGGAAAACCAACCTTGCGGGAAAACCAACCTTGGGGGAAAACAAACCTTGTGGGGAAACAAACCTAGTGGGAAAACAAACCTTGTGAGAAAACAATCCTTGTGGGAAAACAAACCTTGTGGGGAAACAAACCTTGCGGGAAAACTAACCTTGTGGGAGAACAAACCCTGCGGGAAAACCAACCTTGCGGGAAAACCAACCTTGTGGGGAAAGCGAACCTTTTGGGAAAACCAACACAGTGGGAAAACAAACCTTGTGGGAAAACCAACCTTTCTGAAAAACCAACCTTGGGGGAAAACAAAGCTTGTGGGAAAACAAACCTTGTGGGAAAACCAACCTAGTAGGAAAAACAACCTAGTGGGAAAACAAACCTTGTTGGGAAACAAACCTAGTGGGAAAACAAACCTTGTGAGAAAACAATCCTTGTGGGAAAACAAACCTTGTGGGGAAACAAACCTTGCGGGAAAACTAACCTTGTAGGAAAACAAACCCTGCGGGAAAACCAACCTTGCGGGAAAACCAACCTTGTGGGGAAAGCGAACCTTTTGGGAAAACCAACACAGTGGGAAAACAAACCTTGTGGGAAAACCTACCTTGCGGGAAAACCAACCTTGGGGGAAAACAAACCTTGTGGGAAAACAAACCTTGTGGGGAAACAAACCTAGTGGGAAAACAAAGCTTGTGAGAAAACAATCCTTGTGGGAAAATAAACCTTGTGGGGAAACAAACCTTGCGGGAAAACTAACCTTGTGGGAAAACAAACCCTGCGGGAAAACCAACCTAGTGGGAAAACAAACATTGTGGGAAAACAAACCTTGTGGGAAAACAAACCTTATGGAGAAAGCAACCCTGCGGGAAAACCAACCTAGTAGGAAAAACAACCTAGTGGGAAAACAAACCTTGTGAGAAAACAAACCTTGTGGGAAAACCAACCTTATGGGGAAAGCAACCCTGCGGGAAAACCAACCTTGTGGGAAAACCAACCTTGTGGGAAAGCGAACCTTTTGGGAAAACCAACACAGTGGGAAAACAAACCTTGTGGGAAAACCTACCTTGCGGGAAAACCAACCTAGTGGGAAAACAAACATTGTGGGAAAACCAACCTTGGGGGAAAACAAAGCTTGTGGGAAAACAAACCTTGTGGGAAAACCAACCTAGTAGGAAAAACAACCTAGTGGGAAAACAAACCTTGTGAGAAAACAAACCTTGTGGGAAAACCAACCTTATGGGGAAAGCAACCCTGCGGGAAAACCAACCTTGTGGGAAAACCAACCTTGTGGGAAAGCGAACCTTTTGGGAAAACCAACACAGTGGGAAAACAAACTTTGTGGGAAAACCTACCTTGCGGGAAAACCAACCTTGGGGGAAAACAAACCTTGTGGGAAAACAAACCTTGTGGGGAAACAAACCTAGTGGGAAAACAAACCTTGTGAGAAAACAATCCTTGTGGGAAAACAAACCTTGTGGGGAAACAAACCTTGCGGGAAAACTAACCTTGTGGGAAAACAAACCCTGCGGGAAAACCAACCTAGTGGGAAAACAAACATTGTGGGAAAACAAACCTTGTGGGAAAACAAACCTTATGGGGAAAGCAACCCTGCGGGAAAACCAACCTTGTGGGAAAACCAACCTTGTGGGAAAGCGAACCTTTGGGGAAAACCAACAGAGTGGGAAAACAAACCTTGTGGGAAAACCAACCTTGCGGGAAAACCAACCTTGTGGGAAAACAAACCTTGTGGGAAAACAAACCTTGTGGGAAAACAAACCTTGTGGGAAAACAAACCTTGTGGGAAAACCAACCTTGCGGAAAAACCAACCTTGGGGGAAAACAAAGCTTGTGGGAAAACAAACCTTGTGGGAAAACCAACCTAGTGGGAAAACAAACCTTGTGAGAAAACAAACCTTGTGGGAAAACCAACCTTATGGGGAAACAAACCCTGCGGGAAAACTAACCTTGTGGGAAAACAAACCCTGCGGGAAAACCAACCTAGTGGGAAAACTAACCTTGTGGGAAAACAAACCTTGTGGGAAGACAAACCATATGGGGAAAGCAACCCTGCGGGAAAACCAACCTTGTGGGAAAACCAACCTTGTGGGAAAACAAACCTTGTGGAAAAACAAACCTTATGGGAAAACAAACCTTGTGGGGAAACAAACCTTGTGGGAAAACCAACCTTGCGGGAAAGCGAACCTTTGGGGAAAACCAACACAGTAGGAAAACAAACCTTGTGGGAAAACCAACCTTGCGGGAAAACCAACCTTGTGGGAAAACCAACCTTGTGGGAAAACAAACCTTGTGGGAAAACAAACCTTGTGGGAAAACAAACCTTGTGGGGAAACAAACCTTGTGGGAAAACCAACCTTGCGGGAAAGCGAACCTTTGGGGAAAACCAACACAGTAGGAAAACAAACCTTGTGGGAAAACCAACCTTGCGGGAAAGCGAACCTTTTGGGAAAACCAACACAGTGGGAAAACAAACCTTGTGGGAAAACCAACCTTGCGGGAAAACCAACATTGGGGGAAAACAAAGCTTGTGGGAAAACAAACCTTGTGAGAAAACAAACCTTGTGGGAAAACCAACCTTATGGGGAAAGCAACCCTGCGGGAAAACCAACCTTGTGGGAAAACCAACCTTGTGGGAAAGCGAAACTTTTGGGAAAACCAACACAGTGGGAAAACAAACCTTGTGGGAAAACCAACCTTGCGGGAAAACCAACCTTGGGTGAAAACAAACCTTGTGTGAAAACAAACCTTGTGGGGAAACAAACCTAGTGGGAAAACAAACCTTGTGAGAAAACAATCCTTGTGGGAAAACAAACCTTGTGGGGAAACAAACCTTGCGGGAAAACTAACCTTGTGGGAAAACAAACCCTGCGGGAAAACCAACCTTGCGGGAAAACCAACCTTGTGGGGAAAGCGAACCTTTTGGGAAAACCAACACAGAGGGAAAACAAACCTTGTGGGAAAACCAACCTTGCGGAAAAACCAACCTTGGGGGAAAACAAAGCTTGTGGGAAAACAAACCTTGTGGGAAAACCAACCTAGTGGGAAAACAAACCTTGTGAGAAAACAAACCTTATGGGAAAACCAACCTTATGGGGAAACAAACCCTGCGGGAAAACCAACCTTGTGGGAAAACCAACCTTGCGGGAAAGCGAACCTTTTGGAAAAACCAACACAGTGGGAAAACAAACCTTGTGAGAAAACAATCCTTGTTTGAAAACAAACCTTGTGGGGAAACAAACCTTGTGGGGAAACAAACCTTGTGGGAAAACTAACCTTGTGGGAAAACAGACCTTGCGGGAAAACTAACCTTGTGGGAAAACAAACCCTGCGGGAATACCAACCTTGTGGGAAAACCAACCTTGTGGGGAAACAAACCTTTCGGGAAAACCAACCTTGTGGGAAAACAAACCTTGTGGGAAAACAAACCTTGTGGGAAAACAAACCTTGTGGGAAAACAAACCTTTTGAGAAAAAAAACCTTGTGGGGAAAGAAACCCTGCGGGAAAACCAACCTTGGGGGAAATCAAACCTTGTGGGAAAACAAACCTAGTGGGAAAAACAACCTAGTGGGAAAACAAACCTTGTGAGAAAACAAACCTTGTGGGAAAACCAACCTTATGGGGAATGAAACCCTGCGGGAAAACCAACCTTGTGGGAAAACCAACCTTGTGGGAAAGCGAACCTTTTGTGAAAACAAACCTTGTGGGAAAACAAACCTTGTGAGAAAACAAACCTTGTGGGAAAACCAACCTTATGGGGAAAGAAACCTTGTGGGGAAACAAGCCTTTCGGGAAAACCAACCTTGTGGGAAAACAAACCTTGTGGGAAAACAAACCTTGTGGGAAAACAAACCTTGTGGGAAAACAAACCTTATGGGAAAACAAACCTTGTGGGAAAACAAACCTTGTGGGAAAACAAACCTTATGGGGAAAGCAACCCTGCGTGAAAACCAACCTTTTTGGAAAACCAACCTTGTGGGAAAGCGAACCTTTTGGGAAAACCAACACAGTGGGAACACAAACCTTGTGGGAAAACCAACCTTGCGGGAAAACCAACCTTGTGGGAAAACAAACCTTGTGGGAAAACAAACCTTGTGGGAAAACAAACCTTGTGGGAAAACAAACCTTATGGGAAAACAAACCTTGTGGGGAAACAAACCTTGTGGGAAAACCAACCTTGCGGGAAAGCGAACCTTTTGGGAAAACCAACACAGTGGGAAAACAAACCTTGTGGGAAAACCAACCTTGCGGGAAAACCAACCTTGGGGGAAAACAAAGCTTGTGGGAAAACAAACCTTGTGGGAAAACCAACCTAGTGGGAAAAAACAACCTAGTGGGAAAACAAACCTTGTGAGAAAACAAACCTTGTGGGAAAACCCACCTTATGGGGAAAGCAACCCTGCGGGAAAACCAACCTTGTGGGAAAACCAACCTTGTGGGAAAGCGAACCTTTTGGGAAAACCAACACAGTGGGAAAACAAACCTTGTGGGAAAACCAACCTTGCGGGAAAACCAACCTTGGGGGAAAACAAACCTTGTGGGAAAACAAACCTTGTGGGGAAACAAACCTAGTGGGAAAACAATCCTTGTGGGAAAACAAACCTTGTGGGGAAACAAACCTTGCGGGAAAACTAAACTTGTGGGAAAACAAACCCTGCGGGAATACCAACTTTGTGGGAAAACCAACCTTGTGGGGAAACAAACCTTTCGGGAAAACAAACCTTATGGGAAAACAAACCTTGTGGGAAAACAAACCTTGTGGGAAAACAAACCTAGTGGGAAAACAAACCTTGTGAGAAAACAAACCTTGTGGGAAAACAAACCTTATGGGAAAACAAACCTAGTGGGAAAACAAACCTTGTGGGGAAACAAACCTTATGGGAAAACAAACCTTGTGGGGAAACAAACCTTGTGGGAAAACAAACCTTGTGGGGAAACAAACCTAGTAGGAAAACAAACCTTGTGAGAAAACAATCCTTGTGGGAAAACGAACCTTGTGGGGAAACAAACCTTGCGGGAAAACTAACCTTGTGGGAAAACAAACCTTGTGGGAAAACAAACCTTGTGGGAAAACAAACCTAGTGGGAAAACAAACCTTGTGAGAAAACAAACCTTGTGGGAAAACAAACCTTATGGGAAAACAAACCTTGTGGGGAAACAAACCTTGTGGGAAAACCGACCTTGCGGGAAAGCGAACCTTTTGGGAAAACCAACCTTGTGGGAAAACAAACCTTGTGGGAAAACAAACCTTGTGGGAAAACAAACCTTATGGGGAAAGCAACCCTGCGGGAAAACCAACCTTGTGGGAAAACCAACCTTGTGGGAAAGCGAACCTTTTGGGAAAACCAAAACAGTGGGAAAACAAACCTTGTGGGAAAACCAACCTTGCGGGAAAACCAACCTTGTGGGAAAACAAACCTTGTGGGAGAACAAACCTTGTGGGAAAACAAACCTTATGCTGAAAGCAACCCTGCGGGAAAACCAACCTTGTGGGAAAACCAACCTTGTGGGAAAGCGAGCCTTTTGGGAAAACCAACACAGTGGGAAAACAAACCTTGTGGGAAAACCAACCTTGCGGGAAAACCAACCTTGTGGGAAAACAAACCTTGTGGGAAAACAAACCTTGTGGGAAAACAAACCTTGTGGGAAAACAAACCTTATGGGAAAACAAACCTTGTGGGGAAACAAACCTTGTGGGAAAACCAACCTTGCGGGAAAGCGAACCTTTTGGGAAAACCAACACAGTGGGAAAACAAACCTTGTGGGAAAACCAACCTTGCGGGAAAACCAACCTTGGGGGAAAACAAAGCTTGTGGGAAAACAAACCTTGTGGGAAAACCAACCTAGTGGTAGAAACAACCTAGTGGGAAAAAAAACCTTGTGAGAAAACAAACCTTGTGGGAAAACCAACCTTATGGGGTAAGCAACCCTGCGGGAAAACCAACCTTGTGGGAAAACCAACCTTGTGGGAAAGCGAACCTTTTGGGAAAATCAACACAGTGGGAAAACAAACCTTGTGGGAAAACCAACCTTGCGGGAAAACAAACCTTGGGGGAACACAAACCTTGTGGGAAAACAAAGCTTGTGGGAAAACAAACCTTGTGGGAAAACCAACCTTGCGGAAAAACCAACCTTGGGGGAAAACAAAGCTTGTGGGAAAACAAACCTTGTGGGAAAACCAACCTAGTGGGAAAACAAACCTTGTGAGAAAACAAACCTTATGGGAAAACCAACCTTATGGGGAAACAAACCCTGCGGGAAAACCAACCTTGTGGGAAAACCAACCTTGCGGGAAAGCGAACCTTTTGGGAAAACCAACACAGTGGGAAAACAAACCTTGTGAGAAAACAATCCTTGTTTGAAAACAAACCTTGTGGAGAAACAAACCTTGTGGGGAAACAAACCTTGTGGGAAAACTAACCTTGTGGGAAAACAGACCTTGCGGGAAAACTAACCTTGTGGGAAAACAAACCCTGCGGGAATACCAACCTTGTGGGAAAACCAACCTTGTGGGGAAACAAACCTTTCGGGAAAACCAACCTTGTGGGAAAACAAACCTTGTGGGAAAACAAACCTTGTGGGAAAACAAACCTTGTGGGAAAGCAAACCTTTTGAGAAAAAAAACCTTGTGGGGAAAGAAACCCTGCGGGAAAACCAACCTTGGGGGAAATCAAACCTTGTGGGAAAACAAACCTAGTGGGAAAAACAACCTAGTGGGAAAACAAACCTTGTGAGAAAACAAACCTTGTGGGAAAACCAACCTTATGGGGAATGAAACCCTGCGGGAAAACCAACCTTGTGGGAAAACCAACCTTGTGGGAAAGCGAACCTTTTGTGAAAACAAACCTTGTGGGAAAACAAACCTTGTGAGAAAACAAACCTTGTGGGAAAACCAACCTTATGGGGAAAGAAACCTTGTGGGGAAACAAGCCTTTCGGGAAAACCAACCTTGTGGGAAAACAAACCTTGTGGGAAAACAAACCTTGTGGGAAAACAAACCTTGTGGGAAAACAAACCTTATGGGAAAACAAACCTTGTGGGAAAACAAACCTTGTGGGAAAACAAACCTTATGGGGAAAGCAACCCTGCGTGAAAACCAACCTTTTTGGAAAACCAACCTTGTGGGAAAGCGAACCTTTTGGGAAAACCAACACAGTGGGAACACAAACCTTGTGGGAAAACCAACCTTGCGGGAAAACCAACCTTGTGGGAAAACAAACCTTGTGGGAAAACAAACCTTGTGGGAAAACAAACCTTGTGGGAAAACAAACCTTATGGGAAAACAAACCTTGTGGGGAAACAAACCTTGTGGGAAAACCAACCTTGCGGGAAAGCGAACCTTTTGGGAAAACCAACACAGTGGGAAAACAAACCTTGTGGGAAAACCAACCTTGCGGGAAAACCAACCTTGGGGGAAAACAAAGCTTGTGGGAAAACAAACCTTGTGGGAAAACCAACCTAGTGGGAAAAAACAACCTAGTGGGAAAACAAACCTTGTGAGAAAACAAACCTTGTGGGAAAACCCACCTTATGGGGAAAGCAACCCTGCGGGAAAACCAACCTTGTGGGAAAACCAACCTTGTGGGAAAGCGAACCTTTTGGGAAAACCAACACAGTGGGAAAACAAACCTTGTGGGAAAACCAACCTTGCGGGAAAACCAACCTTGGGGGAAAACAAACCTTGTGGGAAAACAAACCTTGTGGGGAAACAAACCTAGTGGGAAAACAATCCTTTTGGGAAAACAAACCTTGTGGGGAAACAAACCTTGCGGGAAAACTAAACTTGTGGGAAAACAAACCCTGCGGGAATACCAACTTTGTGGGAAAACCAACCTTGTGGGGAAACAAACCTTTCGGGAAAACAAACCTTATGGGAAAACAAACCTTGTGGGAGAACAAACCTTGTGGGAAAACAAACCTTGTGGGAGAACAAACCTTGTGGGAAAACAAACCTTATGCTGAAAGCAACCCTGCGGGAAAACCAACCTTGTAGGAAAACCAACCTAGTGGGAAAGCGAGCCTTTTGGGAAAACCAACACAGTGGGAAAACAAACCTTGTGGGAAAACCAACCTTGCGGGAAAACCAACCTTGTGGGAAAACAAACCTTGTGGGAAAAAAAACCTTGTGGGAAAACAAACCTTGTGGGAAAACAAACCTTATGGGAAAACAAACCTTGTGGGGAAACAAACCTTGTGGGAAAACCAACCTTGCGGGAAAGCGAACCTTTTGGGAAAACCAACACAGTGGGAAAACAAACCTTGTGGGAAAACCAACCTTGCGGGAAAACCAACCTTGGGAGAAAACAAAGCTTGTGGGAAAACAAACCTTGTGGGAAAACCAACCTAGTGGTAGAAACAACCTAGTGGGAAAAAAAACCTTGTGAGAAAACAAACCTTGTGGGAAAACCAACCTTATGGGGTAAGCAACCCTGCGGGAAAACCAACCTTGTGGGAAAACCAACCTTGTGGGAAAGCGAACCTTTTGGGAAAATCAACACAGTGGGAAAACAAACCTTGTGGGAAAACCAACCTTGCGGGAAAACAAACCTTGGGGGAACACAAACCTTGTGGGAAAACAAACCTTGTGGGGAAACAAACCTAGTAGGAAAACAAACCTTGTGAGAAAACAATCCTTGTGGGAAAACAAACCTTGTGGGGAAACAAACCTTGCGGGAAAACTAACCTTGTGGGAAAACAAACCCTGCGGGAAAACCAACCTTGTGGGAAAACCCACCTTGTGGGGAAACAAACCTTTCGGGAAAACTAACCTTGTGGGAAAACAAACCCTGCGGGAAAACCAACCTTGTGGGAAAACAAACCTTTTGGGAAAACAAACCTTGTGGGAAAACCAACCTTGTGGGAAAACCAACCTTGCGGGAAAGCGAACCTTTTGGGAAAACCAACACAGTGGGAAAACAAACCTTGTGAGAAAACAGTCCTTGTGGGAAAACAAACCTTGTGGGGAAACAAACCTTGTGGGGAAACAAACCTTGTGGGAAAACTAACCTTGTGGGAAAACAAACCTTGCGGGAAAACTAACCTTGTGGGAAAAACAAACCCTGCGGGAAGACCAACCTTGTGGGAAAACCAACCTTGTGGGGAAACAAACCTTTCGGGAAAACCAACCTTGTGGGAAAACAAACCTTGTGGGAAAACAAACCTTGTGGGAAAACAAACCTTATGGGGAAAGCAACCCTGCGGGAAAACCAACCTTGTGGGAAAACCAACCTTGTGGGAAAGCGAACCTTTTGGGAAAACCAACACAGTGGGAAAACAAACCTTGTGGGAAAACCAACCTTGCGGGAAAACCAACCTTGTGGGTAAACAAACCTTGTGGGAAAACAAACCTTGTGGGAAAACAAATCTTGTGGGAAAACAAACCTTATGGGAAAACAAACCTTGTGGGGAAACAAGCCTTGTGGGAAAACCAACCTTGCGGGAAAGTGAACCTTTTGGGAAAACCAACACAGTGGGAAAACAAACATTGTGGGAATACCAACCTTGCGGGAAAACCAACCTTGGGGGAAAACAAAGCTTGTGGGAAAACAAAGCTTGTGGGAAAACCAACCTAGTGGGAAAACAACCTAGTGGGAAAACAAACTTTGTGAGAAAACAAACCTTGTGGGAAAACCAAACTTATGGGGAAAGCAACCCTGCGGGAAAACCAACCTTGTGGGAAAACCAACCTTGTGGGAAAGCGAACCTTTTGGGAAAACCAACACAGTGGGAAAAAACAACCTAGTGGGAAAACAAACCTTGTGAGAAAACAAACCTTGTGGGAAAACCCACCTTATGGGGAAAGCAACCCTGCGGGAAAACAAACCTTGTGGGAAAACCAAACTTATGGGGAAAGCAACCCTGCGGGAAAACCAACCTTGTGGGAAAACCAACCTTGTGGGAAAGCGAACCTTTTGGGAAAACCAACACAGTGGGAAAAAACAACCTAGTGGGAAAACAAACCTTGTGAGAAAACAAACCTTGTGGGAAAACCAAACTTATGGGGAAAGCAACCCTGCGGGAAAACAAACCTTGTGGGAAAACCAAACTTATGGGGAAAGCAACCCTGCGAGAAAACCAACCTTGTGGGAAAACCAATCTTGTGGGAAAGCGAACCTTGTGGGAAAACCAACCTAGTGGGAAAAAACAACCTAGTGGGAAAACAAACCTTGTGAGAAAACAAACCTTGTGGGAAAACCCACCTTATGGGGAAAGCAACCCTGCGGGAAAACCAACCTTGTGGGAAAACCAACCTTGTGGGAAAGCGAACCTTTTGGGAAAACCAACACAGTGGGAAAACAAACCTTGTGGGAAAACCAACCTTGCGGGAAAACCAACCTTGGGGGAAAACAAACCTTGTGGTAAAACAAACCTTGTGGGGAAACAAACCTAGTGGGAAAACAATCCTTGTGGGAAAACAAACCTTGTGGGGAAACAAACCTTGCGGGAAAACTAAACTTGTGGGAAAACAAAGCCTGCGGGAATACCAACCTTGTGGGAAAACCAACCTTGTGGGGAAACAAACCTTTCGGGAAAACAAACCTTATGGGAAAACAAACCTTGTGGGAAAACAAACCTTGTGGGAAAACAAACCTAGTGGGAAAACAAACCTTGTGAGAAAACAAACCTTGTGGGAAAACAAACCTTATGGGAAAACAAACCTAGTGGGAAAACAAACCTTGTGGGGAAACAAACCTTATGGGAAAACAAACCTTGTGGGGAAACAAACCTTGTGGGGAAACAAACCTAGTAGGAAAACAAACCTTGTGAGAAAACAATCCTTGTGGGAAAACAAACCTTGTGGGGAAACAAACCTTGCGGGAAAACTAACCTTGTGGGAAAACAAACCTTGTGGGAAAACAAACCTTGTGGGAAAACAAACCTTGTGGGAAAACAAACCTAGTGGGAAAACAAACCTTGTGAGAAAACAAACCTTGTGGGAAAACAAACCTTATGGGAAAACAAACCTTGTGGGGAAACAAACCTTGTGGGAAAACCGACCTTGCGGGAAAGCGAACCTTTTGGGAAAACCAACCTTGTGGGAAAACAAACCTTGTGGGAAAACAAACCTTGTGGGAAAACAAACCTTATGGGGAAAGCAACCCTGCGGGAAAACCAACCTTGTGGGAAAACCAACCTTGTGGGAAAGCGAACCTTTTGGGAAAACCAACACAGTGGGAAAACAAACCTTGTGGGAAAACCAACCTTGCGGGAAAACCAACCTTGTGGGAAAACAAACCTTGTGGGAGAACAAACCTTGTGGGAAAACAAACCTTATGCTGAAAGCAACCCTGCGGGAAAACCAACCTTGTGGGAAAGCGAGCCTTTTGGGAAAACCAACACAGTGGGAAAACAAACCTTGTGGGAAAACCAACCTTGCGGGAAAACCAACCTTGTGGGAAAACAAACCTTGTGGGAAAACAAACCTTGTGGGAAAACAAACCTTGTGGGAAAACAAACCTTATGGGAAAACAAACCTTGTGGGGAAACAAACCTTGTGGGAAAACCAACCTTGCGGGAAAGCGAACCTTTTGGGAAAATCAACACAGTGGGAAAACAAACCTTGTGGGAAAACCAACCTTGCGGGAAAACCAACCTTGGGGGAAAACAAAGCTTGTGGGAAAACAAACCTTGTGGGAAAACCAACCTAGTGGTAGAAACAACCTAGTGGGAAAAAAAACCTTGTGAGAAAACAAACCTTGTGGGAAAACCAACCTTATGGGGTAAGCAACCCTGCGGGAAAACCAACCTTGTGGGAAAACCAACCTTGTGGGAAAGCGAACCTTTTGGGAAAATCAACACAGTGGGAAAACAAACCTTGTGGGAAAACCAACCTTGCGGGAAAACAAACCTTGGGGGAACACAAACCTTGTGGGAACACAAACCTTGTGGGAAAACAAACCTTGTGGGGAAACAAACCTAGTAGGAAAACAAACCTTGTGAGAAAACAATCCTTGTGGGAAAACAAACCTTGTGGGGAAACAAACCTTGCGGGAAAACTAACCTTGTGGGAAAACAAACCCTGCGGGAAAACCAACCTTGTGGGAAAACCCACCTTGTGGGGAAACAAACCTTTCGGGAAAACTAACCTTGTGGGAAAACAAACCCTGCGGGAAAACCAACCTTGTGGGAAAACAAACCTTTTGGGAAAACAAACCTTGTGGGAAAACAAACCTTGTGAGAAAACAAACCTTGTGGGAAAACCAACCTTATGGGGAAACAAACCCTGCGGGAAAACCAACCTTGTGGGAAAACCAACCTTGCGGGAAAGCGAACCTTTTGGGAAAACCAACACAGTGGGAAAACAAACCTTGTGAGAAAACAGTCCTTGTGGGAAAACAAACCTTGTGGGGAAACAAACCTTGTGGGGAAACAAACCTTGTGGGAAAACTAACCTTGTGGGAAAACAAACCTTGCGGGAAAACTAACCTTGTGGGAAAACAAACCCTGCGGGAAGACCAACCTTGTGGGAAAACCAACCTTGTGGGGAAACAAACCTTTCGGGAAAACCAACCTTGTGGGAAAACAAACCTTGTGGGAAAACAAACCTTGTGGGAAAACAAACCTTGTGGGAAAACAAACCTTATGGGGAAAGCAACACTGCGGGAAAACCAACCTTGTGGGAAAACCAACCTTGTGGGAAAGCGAACCTTTTGGGAAAACCAACACAGTGGGAAAACAAACCTTGTGGGAAAACCAACCTTGCGGGAAAACCAACCTTGTGGGTAAACAAACCTTGTGGGAAAACAAACCTTGTGGGAAAACAAACCTTGTGGGAAAACAAACCTTATGGGAAAACAAACCTTGTGGGGAAACAAACCTTGTGGGAAAACCAACCTTGCGGGAAAGTGAACCTTTTGGGAAAACCAACACAGTGGGAAAACAAACATTGTGGGAATACCAACCTTGCGGGAAAACCAACCTTGGGGGAAAACAAAGCTTGTGGGAAAACAAAGTTTGTGGGAAAACCAACCTAGTGGGAAAACAACCTAGTGGGAAAACAAACTTTGTGAGAAAACAAACCTTGTGGGAAAACCAAACTTATGGGGAAAGCAAACCTGCGGGAAAACCAACCTTGTGGGAAAACCAACCTTGTGGGAAAGCGAACCTTTTGGGAAAACCAACACAGTGGGAAAACAAACCTTGTGGGAAAACCAACCTTGCGGGAAAACCAACCTTGGGGGAAAGAAACCTTGTGGAGAAACAAACCTTTCGGGAAAACCAACCTTGTGGGAAAACAAACCTTGTGGGAAAACAAACCTTGTGGGAAAACAAACCTTGTGGGAAAACAAACCTTGTGAGAAAACAAACCTTGTGGGGAAACAAACCTAGTGGGAAAACAAACCTTGTGAGAAAACAAACCTTGTGGGAAAACTAACCTTATGGGAAAACAAACCTAGTGGGAAATCAAACCTTGTGGGGAAACAAACCTTTCGGGAAAACCAACCTTGTGGGAAAACAAACCTTGTGGGAAAACAAACCTTGTGGGAAAACAAACCTTGTGGGAAAACAAATCTTATGGGAAAACAAACCTTGTGGGGAAAAAAACCTTGTGGGAAAACCAACCTTGCGGGAAAGCGAACCTTTTGGGTAAACAAACACAGTGGGAAAACAAACCTTGTGGGAAAACCAACCTTGCGGGAAAACCAACCTTGGGGGAAAACAAAGCTTGTGGGAAAACAAACCTTGTGGGAAAACCAACCTAGTGGGAAAAGCAACCTAGTGGGAAAACAAACCTTGTGAGAAAACAAACCTTGTGGGAAAACTAACCTTATGGGGAAAGCAACCCTGCGGGAAAACCAACCTTGTGGGAAAACCAACCTTGTGGGAAAGCGAACCTTTTGGGAAAACCAACACGGTGGGAAAAAAAACCTTGTGGGAAAACCAACCTTGCGGGAAAACCAACCTTGGGGGAAAACAAACCTTGTGGGAAAACAAACCTTGTGGGGAAACAAACCTAGTGGGAAAACAAACCTTGTGAGAAAACAATCCTTGTGGGAAAACAAACCTTGTGGGGAAACAAACCTTGCTTGAAAACTAACCTTGTGGGAAAACAAACCCTGCGGGAAAACCAACCTTGTGGGAAAACCAACCTTGTGGGGAAACAAACCTTTCAGGAAAACTAACCTTGTGGGAAAACTACCCTGCGGGAAAACGAACCTTGTGGGAAAACAAACCTTGTGGGAAAACAAACCTTGTGGGAAAACAAACCTTGTGAGAAAACAAACCTTGTGGGAAAACCAACCTTATGGGGAAATAAACCCTGCGGGAAAACCAACCTTGTGGGAAAACCAACCTTGCGGGAAAGCGAACCTTTTGGGAAAACCAACACAGTGTGAAAACAAACCTTGTGAGAAAACAATCCTTGTGGGAAAACAAACCTTGTGGGGAAACAAACCTTGTGGGGAAACAGACCTTGTGGGAAAACTAACCTTGTGGGAAAACAAACCTTGCGGGAAAACTAACCTTGTGGGAAAAAAAACCCTGCGGGATAACCAACCTTGTGGGAAAACCAACCTTGTGGGGAAACAAACCTTTCGGGAAAACAAACCTTGTGGGAAAACAAACCTTGTGGGAAAACAAACCTTGTGGGAAAACAAACCTTATGGGGAAAGCAACCCTGCGGGAAAACCAACCTTGTATGAAAACCAACCTTGTGGGAAAGCGAACCTTTTGGGAAAACCAACACAGTGGGAAAACAAACCTTGTGGGAAAACCAACCTTGCGGGAAAACCAACCTTGTGGGAAAACAAACCTTGTGGGAAAACAAACCTTGTGGGAAAACAAACCTTATGGGAAAACAAACCTTGTGGGGAAACAAACCTTGTGGGAAAACCAACCTTGCGGGAAAGCGCACCTTTTGGGAAAACCAACACAGTGGGAAAACAAACCTTGTGGGAAAACCAACCTTGCGGGAAAACCAACCTTGAGGGAAAACAAAGCTTGTGGGAAAACAAACCTTGTGGGAAAACCAACCTAGTGGGAAAAACAAGCTAGTGGGAAAACAAACCTTGTGAGAAAACAAACCTTGTGGGAAAACCAACCTTATGGGGAAAGCAACCCTGCGGGAAAACCAACCTTGTGGGAAAACCAACCTTGCGGGAAAGCGAACCTTTTGGGAAAACCAACCTTGCGGGAAAACCAACCTTGGGGGAAAACAAACCTTGTGGGAAAACAAACCTTGTGGGGAAACAAACCTAGTGGGAAAACAATCCTTGTGGGAAAACAAACCTTGTGGGGAAACAAACCTTGCGGGAAAACTAACCTTGTGGGAAAACAAACCCTGCGGGAATACCAACCTTGAGGGAAAACCAACCTTGTGGGGAAAAAAACCTTTCGGGAAAACCAACCTTGTGGGAAAACAAACCTTGTGGGGAAACAAACCTAGTGGGAAAACAATCCTTGTGGGAAAACAAACCTTGTGGGGAAACAAACCTTGCGGGAAAACTAACCTTGTAGGAAAACAAACCCTGCGGGAATACCAACCTTGTGGGAAAACAGACCTTGTGGGGAAACAAACCTTTCGGGAAAACCAACCTTGTGGGAAAACAACCTAGTGGGAAAACAAACCTTGTGAGAAAACAAACCTTGTGGGAAAACCAACCTTATGGGGAAAGCAACCCTGCGGGAAAACCAACCTTGTGGGAAAACCAACCTTGTGGGAAAGCGAACCTTTTGGGAAAACCAACACAGTGGGAAAATAATTCTTGTGGGAAAACCAACCTTGCGGGAAAACCAACCTTGGGGGAAAACAAACCTTGTGGGAAAACAAACCTTGTGGGGAAACAAACCTAGTGGGAAAACAATCCTTGTGGGAAAACAAACCTTGTGGGAAAACAAACCTTTCGGGAAAACCAACCTTGTGGGAAAACAAACCTTGTGGGAAAACAAACCTTGCGGGAAAACAAACCTTGTGGGAAAACAAACCTTATGGGAAAACAAACCTTGTGAGAAAACAATCCTTGTGGGAAAACAAACCTTGTGGGGAAACAAACCTTGCGGGAAAACTAACCTTGTGGGAAAACAAACCCTGCGGGAAAACGAACCTTGTGGGAAAACAAACCTTGTGGGAAAATAAACCTTGTGGGAAAACAAACCTTGTGAGAAAACAATCCTTGTGGGAAAACCAACCTTATGGGGAAACAGACCCTGCGGGAAAACCAACCTTGTGGGAAAACCATCCTTGCGGGAAAGCGAAACTTTTGGGAATACCAACACAGTGGGAAAACAAACCTTGTGAGAAAACAATCCTTGTGGGAAAACAAACCTTGTGGGGAAACAAACCTTGTGGGGAAACAAACCTTGTGGGAAAACTAACCTTGTGGGAAAACAAACCTTGCGGGAAAACTAACCTTGTGGGAAAACAAACCCTGCGGGAAAACCAACCTTGTGGGAAAACCAACCTTGTGGGGAAACAAACCTTTCGGGAAAACAAACCTTGTGGGAAAACAAACCTTGTGGGAAAACAAACCTTATGGGGAAAGCAACCCTGCGGGAAAACCAACCTTGTGGGAAAACCAACCTTGTGGGAAAGCGAACCTTTTGGGAAAACCAACACAGTGGGAAAACAAACCTTGTGGGAAAACCAACCTTGCGGGAAAACCAACCTTGTGGGAAAACAAACCTTGTGGGAAAACAAACCTTGTGGGAAAACAAACCTTGTGGGAAAACAAACCTTATGGGAAAACAAACCTTGTGGGGAAACAAACCTTGTGGGAAAACCAACCTTGCGGGAAAGCGAACCTTTTGGGAAAACCAACACAGTGGGAAAACAAACCTTGTGGGAAAACCAACCTTGCGGGAAAACCAACCTTGGGGGAAAACAAAGCTTGTGGGAAAACAAACCTTGTGGGAAAACCAGCCTAGTGGGAAAAACAACCTAGTGGGAAAACAAACCTTGTCAGAAAACAAACTTTGTGGGAAAACCAGCCTTATGGGGAAAGCAACCCTGCGGGAAAACCAACCTTGTGGGAAAGCGAACCTTTTGGGAAAACCAACACAGTGGGAAAGCAAACCTTGTGGGAAAACCAACCTTGCGGGAAAACCAACCTTGGGGGAAAACAAACCTTGTGGGAAAACAAACCTTGTGGGGAAACAAACCTAGTGGGAAAACAATCCTTGTGGGAAAACAAACCTTGTGGGGAAACAAACCTTGCGGGAAAACTAACCTTGTGGGAAAACAAACCCTGCGGCAATACCAACCTTGTGGGGAAGCAAACCTTTCAGGAAAACCAACCTTGTGGGAAAACAAACCTTGTGGGGGAACAAACCTAGTGGGAAAACAATCCTTGTGGGAAAACAAACCTTGTGGGGAAACAAACCTTGCGGGAAAACTAACCTTGTGGGAAAACAAACCCTGCGGGAATACCAACCTTGTGGGAAAACCAACCTTGTGGGGAAACAAACCTTTCGGGAAAACCAACCTTGTGGGAAAACAACCTAGTGGGAAAACAAACCTTGTGAGAAAACAAACCTTGTGGGAAAACCAACCTTATGGGGAAAGCAACCCTGCGGGAAAACCAACCTTGTGGGAAAACCAACCTTGTGGGAAAGCGAACCTTTTGGGAAAACCAACACAGTGGGAAAACAATTCTTGTGGGAAAACCTTGCGGGAAAACCAACCTTGGGGGAAAACAAACCTTGTGGGAAAACAAACCTTGTGGGGAAACAAACCTAGTGGGAAAACAATCCTTGTGGGAAAACAAACCTTGTGGGAAAACAAACCTTGTGGGGAAACAAACCTTGCGGGAAAACTAACCTTGTGGGAAAACAAACCCTGCGGGAAAACCAACCTTGTGGGAAAACCAACCTTGTGGGGAAACAAACCTTTCAGGAAAACTAACCTTGTGGGAAAACTAACCCTGCGGGAAAACGAACCTTGTGGGAAAACAAACCTTGTGGGAAAACAAACCTTGTGGGAAAACAAACCTTGTGAGAAAACAAACCTTGTGGGAAAACCAACCTTATGGGGAAACAAACCCTGCGGGAAAACCAACCTTGTGGGAAAACCAACCTTGCGGGAAAGCGAACCTTTTGGGAAAAACAACACAGTGTGAAAACAAACCTTGTGAGAAAACAATCCTTGTGGGAAAACAAACCTTGTGGGGAAACAAACCTTGTGGGGAAACAAACCTTGTGGGAAAACTAACCTTGTGGGAAAACAAACCTTGCGGGAAAACTAACCTTGTGGGAAAAAAAACCCTGCGGGAAAACCAACCTTGTGGGAAAACCAACCTTGTGGGGAAACAAACCTTGTGGGAAAACCAACCTTGCGGGAAAACCAACCTTGGGGGAAAACAAAGCTTGTGGGAAAACAAACCTTGTGGGAAAACCAACCTAGTGGGAAAAACAACCTAGTGGGAAAACAAACCTTGTCAGAAAACAAACTTTGTGGGAAAACCAGCCTTATGGGGAAAGCAACCCTGCGGGAAAACCAACCTTGTGGGAAAGCAAACCTTGTGGGAAAACCAACCTTGCGGGAAAACCAACCTTGGGGGAAAACAAACCTTGTGGGAAAACAAACCTTGTGGGGAAACAAACCTAGTGGGAAAACAATCCTTGTGGGAAAACAAACCTTGTGGGGAAACAAACCTTGCGGGAAAACTAACCTTGTGGGAAAACAAACCCTGCGGCAATACCAACCTTGAGGGAAAACCAACCTTGTGGGGAAGCAAACCTTTCAGGAAAACCAACCTTGTGGGAAAACAAACCTTGTGGGGGAACAAACCTAGTGGGAAAACAATCCTTGTGGGAAAACAAACCTTGTGGGGAAACAAACCTTGCGGGAAAACTAACCTTGTGGGAAAACAAACCCTGCGGGAATACCAACCTTGTGGGAAAACAAACCCTGCGGGAAAACCAACCTTGTGGGAAAACCAACCTTGTGGGGAAACAAACCTTTCAAGAAAACTAACCTTGTGGGAAAACTAACCCTGCGGGAAAACGAACCTTGTGGGAAAACAAACCTTGTGGGAAAACAAACCTTGTGGGAAAACAAACCTTGTGAGAAAACAAACCTTGTGGGAAAACCAACCTTATGGGGAAACAAACCCTGCGGGAAAACCAACCTTGTGGGAAAACCAACCTTGCGGGAAAGCGAACCTTTTGGGAAAAACAACACAGTGTGAAAACAAACCTTGTGAGAAAACAATCCTTGTGGGAAAACAAACCTTGTGGGGAAACAAACCTTGTGGGGAAACAAACCTTGTGGGAAAACTAACCTTGTGGGAAAACAAACCTTGCGGGAAAACTAACCTTGTGGGAAAAAAAACCCTGCGGGAAAACCAACCTTGTGGGAAAACCAACCTTGTGGGGAAACAAACCTTTCGGGAAAACAAACCTTGTGGGAAAACAAACCTTGTGGGAAAACAAACCTTGTTTGAAAACAAACCTTATGGGGAAAGCAACCCTGCGGGAAAACCAACCTTGTATGAAAACCAACCTTGTGGGAAAGCGAACCTTTTGGGAAAACCAACACAGTGGGAAAACAAACCTTGTGGGAAAACCAACCTTGCGGGAAAACCAACCTTGTGGGAAAACAAACCTTGTGGGAAAACAAACCTAGTGGGAAAACAAACCTTGTGGGAAAGCGAACCTTTTGGGAAAACCAACACAGTGGGAAAACCAACCTTGTGTGAAAACCAACCTTGCGGGAAAACCAACCTTGGGGGAAAACAAAGCTTGTGGGAAAACAAACCTTGTGGGAAAACCAACCTAGTGGGAAAAACAAGCTAGTGGGAAAACAAACCTTGTGAGAAAACAAACCTTGTGGGAAAACCAACCTTATGGGGAAAGCAACCCTGCGGGAAAACCAACCTTGTGGGAAAACCAACCTTGCGGGAAAGCGAACCTTTTGGGAAAACCAACCTTGCGGGAAAACCAACCTTGGGGGAAAACAAACCTTGTGGGAAAACAAACCTTGTGGGGAAACAAACCTAGTGGGAAAACAATCCTTGTGGGAAAACAAACCTTGTGGGGAAACAAACCTTGCGGGAAAACTAACCTTGTGGGAAAACAAACCCTGCGGGAATACCAACCTTGTGGGAAAACAGACCTTGTGGGGAAACAAACCTTTCGGGAAAACCAACCTTGTGGGAAAACAACCTAGTGGGAAAACAAACCTTGTGAGAAAACAAACCTTGTGGGAAAACCAACCTTATGGGGAAAGCAACCCTGCGGGAAAACCAACCTTGTGGGAAAACCAACCTTGTGGGAAAGCGAACTTTTGGGAAAACCAACACAGTGGGAAAACAATTCTTGTGGGAAAACCAACCTTGCGGGAAAACCAACCTTGGGGGAAAACAAACCTTGTGGGAAAACAAACCTTGTGGGGAAACAAACCTAGTGGGAAAACAATCCTTGTGGGAAAACAAACCTTGTGGGAAAACAAACCTTTCGGGAAAACCAACCTTGTGGGAAAACAAACCTTGTGGGAAAACAAACCTTGCGGGAAAACAAACCTTGTGGGAAGACAAACCTTATGGGAAAACAAACCTTGTGAGAAAACAATCCTTGTGGGAAAACAAACCTTGTGGGGAAACAAACCTTGCGGGAAAACTAAACTTGTGGGAAAACAAACCCTGCGGGAAAACCAACCTTGTGGGAAAACCAACCTTGTGGGGAAACAAACCTTTCGGGAAAACTAACCTTGTGGGAAAACAAACCCTGCGGGAAAACGAACCTTGTGGGAAAACAAACCTTGTGGGAAAATAAACCTTGTGGGAAAACAAACCTTGTGAGAAAACAAACCTTGTGGGAAAACCAACCTTATGGGGAAACAGACCCTGCGGGAAAACCAACCTTGTGGGAAAACCATCCTTGCGGGAAAGCGAAACTTTTGGGAATACCAACACAGTGGGAAAACAAACCTTGTGAGAAAACAATCCTTGTGGGAAAACAAACCTTGTGGGAAAACTAACCTTGTGGGAAAACAAACCTTGCGGGAAAACTAACCTTGTGGGAAAACAAACCCTGCGGGAAAACCAACCTTGTGGGAAAACCAACCTTGTGGGGAAACAAACCTTTCGGGAAAACAAACCTTGTGGGAAAACAAACCTTGTGGGAAAACAAACCTTATGGGGAAAGCAACCCTGCGGGAAAACCAACCTTGTGGGAAAACCAACCTTGTGGGAAAGCGAACCTTTTGGGAAAACCAACACAGTGGGAAAACAAACCTTGTGGGAAAACCAACCTTGCGGGAAAACCAACCTTGTGGGAAAACAAACCTTGTGGGAAAACAAACCTTGTGGGAAAACAAACCTTGTGGGAAAACAAACCTTATGGGAAAACAAACCTTGTGGGGAAACAAACCTTGTGGGAAAACCAACCTTGCGGGAAAGCGAACCTTTTGGGAAAACCAACACAGTGGGAAAACAAACCTTGTGGGAAAACCAACCTTGCGGGAAAACCAACCTTGGGGGAAAACAAAGCTTGTGGGAAAACAAACCTTGTGGCAAAACCAACCTAGTGGGAAAAACAACCTAGTGGGAAAACAAACCTTGTCAGAAAACAAACTTTGTGGGAAAACCAGCCTTATGGGGAAAGCAACCCTGCGGGAAAACCAACCTTGTGGGAAAGCGAACCTTTTGGGAAAACCAACACAGTGGGAAAGCAAACCTTGTGGGAAAACCAACCTTGCGGGAAAACCAACCTTGGGGGAAAACAAACCTTGTGGGAAAACAAACCTTGTGGGGAAACAAACCTAGTGGGAAAACAATCCTTGTGGGAAAACAAACCTTGTGGGGAAACAAACCTTGCGGGAAAACTAACCTTGTGGGAAAACAAACCCTGCGGGAATACCAACCTTGAGGGAAAACCAACCTTGTGGGGAAGCAAACCTTTCAGGAAAACCAACCTTTTGGGAAAACAAACCTTGTGGGGGAACAAACCTAGTGGGAAAACAATCCTTGTGGGAAAACAAACCTTGTGGGGAAACAAACCTTGCGGGAAAACTAACCTTGTGGGAAAACAAACCCTGCGGGAATACCAACCTTGTGGGAAAACCAACCTTGTGGGGAAACAAACCTTTCGGGAAAACCAACCTTGTGGGAAAACAACCTAGTGAGAAAACAAACCTTGTGAGAAAACAAACCTTGTGGGAAAACCAACCTTATGGGGAAAGCAACCCTGCGGGAAAACCAACCTTGTGGGAAAACCAACCTTGTGGGAAAGCGAACCTTTTGGGAAAACCAACACAGTGGGAAAACAAACCTTGTGGGAAAACCAACCTTGCGGGAAAACCAACCTTGGGGGAAAACAAACCTTGTGGGAAAACAAACCTTGTGGGGAAACAAACCTAGTAGGAAAACAAACCTTGTGAGAAAACGGGAAAACCAACCTTGTGGGAAAACAAACCTTGTTGGAAAACAAACCTTGTGGGAAAACAAACCTTATGGGGAAAGCAACCCTGCGGGAAAACCAACCTTGTGGGAAAACCAACCTTGTGGGAAAGCGAACCTTTTGGGAAAACCAACACAGTCACAAAACAAACCTTGTGGGAAAACCAACCTTGCGGGAAAACCAACCTTGTGGGAAAACAAACCTTGTGTGAAAACAAACCTTGTGGGAAAACAAACCTTGTGGGAAAACAAACCTTATGGGAAAACAAACCTTGTGGGGAAACAAACCTTGTGGGAAAACCAACCTTGCGGGAAAACCAACCTTGTGGGAAAACAAACCTTGTGTGAAAACAAACCTTGTGGGAAAACAAACCTTGTGGGAAAACAAACCTTATGGGAAAACAAACCTTGTGGGGAAACAAACCTTGTGGGAAAACCAACCTTGCGGGAAAGCGAACCTTTTGGGAAAACCAACACAGGGGGAAAACAAACATTGTGGGAAAACCAACCTTGCGGGAAAACCAACCTTGGGGGAAAACAAAGCTTGTGGGAAAACAAACCTTGTGGGAAAACCAACCTAGTGGGAAAACAACCTTGTGGGAAAACAAACCTTGTGAGAAAACAAACCTTGCGGGAAAGCGAACCTTTTGGGAAAACCAACCTTGCGGGAAAACCAACCTTGGGGGAAAACAAACCTTGTGGGAAAACAAACCTTGTGGGTAAACAAACCTAGTGGGACAACAATCCTTGTGGGAAAACAAACCTTGTGGGGAAACAAACCTTGCGGGAAAACATAACCTTGTGGGAAAACAAACCCTGCGGGAATACCAACCTTGAGGGAAAACCAACCTTGTGGGGAAACAAACCTTTCGGGAAAACCAACCTTGTGGGAAAACAAACCTTGTGGGGAAACAAACCTAGTGGGAAAACAATCCTTGTGGGAAAACAAACCTTGTGGGGAAACAAACCTTGTGGGAAAACTAACCTTGTGGGAAAACAAACCCTGCGGGAATACCAACCTTGTGGGAAAACCAACCTTGTGGGGAAACAAACCTTTCGGGAAAACCAACCTTGTGGGAAAACAACCTAGTGGGAAAACAAACCTTGTGAGAAAACAAACCTTGTGGGAAAACCAACCTTATGGGGAAAGCATCCCTGCGGGAAAACCAACCTTGTGGGAAAACCAACCTTGTGGGAAAGCGAACCTTTTGGGAAAACCAACACAGTGGGAAAACAATTCTTGTGGGAAAACCAACCTTGCGGGAAAAACCAACCTTGGGGGAAAACAAACCTTGTGGGAAAACAAACCATGTGGGGAAACAAACCTAGTGGGAAAACAATCCTTGTGGGAAAACAAACCTTGTGGGAAAACAAACCTTTCGGGAAAACCAACCTTGTGGGAAAACAAACCTTGTGGGAAAACAAACCTTGCGGGAAAACAAACCTTGTGGGAAAACAAACCTTATGGGAAAACAAACCTTGTGAGAAAACAATCCTTGTGGGAAAACAAACCTTGTGGGGAAACAAACCTTGCGGGAAAACCAACCTTGTGGGAAAACAAACCCTGCGGGAAAACCAACCTTGTGGGAAAACCAACCTTGTGGGAAACAAACCTTTCGGGAAAACTAACCTTGTGGGAAAACAAACCCTGCGGGAAAACGAACCTTGTGGGAAAACAAACCTTGTGGGAAAATAAACCTTGTGGGAAAACAAACCTTGTGAGAAAACAAACCTTGTGGGAAAACCAACCTTATGGGGAAACAGACCCTGCGGGAAAACCAACCTTGTGGGAAAACCATCCTTGCGGGAAAGCGAAACTTTTGGGAATACCAACACAGTGGGAAAACAAACCTTGTGAGAAAACAATCCTTGTGGGAAAACAAACCTTGTGGGGAAACAAACCTTGTGGGGAAACAAACCTTGTGGGAAAACTAACCTTGTGGGAAAACAAACCTTGCGGGAAAACTAACCTTGTGAAAACAAACCCTGCGGGAAAACCAACCTTGTGGGAAAACCAACCTTGTGGGGAAACAAACCTTTCGGGAAAACAAACCTTGTGGGAAAACAAACCTTGTGGGAAAACAAACCTTATGGGGAAAGCAACCCTGCGGGAAAACCAACCTTGTGGGAAAACCAACCTTGTGGGAAAGCGAACCTTTTGGGAAAACCAACACAGTGGGAAAACAAACCTTGTGGGAAAACCAACCTTGCGGGAAAACCAACCTTGTGGGAAAACAAACCTTGTGGGAAAACAAACCTTGTGGGAAAACAAACCTTGTGGGAAAACAAACCTTATGGGAAAACAAACCTTGTGGGGAAACAAACCTTGTGGGAAAACCAACCTTGCGGGAAAGCGAACCTTTTGGGAAAACCAACACAGTGGGAAAACAAACCTTGTGGGAAAACCAACCTTGCGGGAAAACCAACCTTGGGGGAAAACAAAGCTTGTGGGAAAACAAACCTTGTGGGAAAACCAACCTAGTGGATAAACAAACCTTATGGGAAAACAAACCTTGTGGGGAAACAAACCTTGTGGGAAAACCAACCTTGCGGGAAAGCGAACCTTTTGGGAAAACCAACACAGTGGGAAAACAAACATTGTGGGAAAACCAACCTTGCGGGAAAACCAACCTTGGGGGAAAACAAAGCTTGTGGGAAAACAAATCTTGTGGGAAAACAAACCTTATGGGAAAACAAACCTTGTGGGGAAACAAACCTTGTGGGAAAACCAACCTTGCGGGAAAGCGAACCTTTTGGGAAAACCAACACAGTGGGAAAACAAACCTTGTGGGAAAACCAACCTTGCGGGAAAACCAACCTTGGGGGAAAACAAAGCTTGTGGGAAAACAAACCTTGTGGGAAAACAAACCTTGTGGGAAAACAAACCTTATGGGAAAACAAACCTTGTGGGGAAACAAACCTTGTGGGAAAACCAACCTTGCGGGAAAGCGAACCTTTTGGGAAAACCAACACAGTGGGAAAACAAACATTGTGGGAAAACCAACCTTGCGGGAAAACCAACCTTGGGGGAAAACAAAGCTTGTGGGAAAACAAACCTTGTGGGAAAACCAACCTAGTGGGAAAACAACCTAGTGGGAAAACAAACCTTGTGAGAAAACAAACCTTGCGGGAAAGCGAACCTTTTGGGAAAACCAACCTTGCGGGAAAACCAACCTTGGGGGAAAACAAACCTTGTGGGAAAACAAACCTTGTGGGGAAACAAACCTAGTGGGAAAACAATCCTTGTGGGAAAACAAACCTTATGGGGAAACAAATCTTGCGGGAAAACTAACCTTGTGGGAAAACAAACCCTGCGGGAATACCAACCTTGAGGGAAAACCAACCTTGTGGGGAAACAAACCTTTCGGGAAAACCAACCTTGTGGGAAAACAAACCTTGTGGGGAAACAAACCTAGTGGGAAAACAATCCTTGTGGGAAAACAAACCTTGTGGGAAAACCAACCTTGCGGGAAAACCAACCTTGGGGGAAAACAAACCTTGTGGGAAAACAAACCTTGTGGGGAAACAAACCTAGTAGGAAAACAAACCTTGTGAGAAAACGGGAAAACCAACCTTGTGGGAAAACAAACCTTGTGGGAAAACAAACCTTGTGGGAAAACAAACCTTATGGGGAAAGCAACCCTGCGGGAAAACCAAATTTGTGGGAAAACCAACCTTGTGGGAAAGCGAACCTTTTGGGAAAACCAACACAGTCACAAAACAAACCTTGTGGGAAAACCAACCTTGCGGGAAAACCAACCTTGTGGGAAAACAAACCTTGTGTGAAAACAAACCTTGTGGGAAAACAAACCTTGTGGGAAAACAAACCTTATGGGAAAACAAACCTTGTGGGGAAACAAACCTTGTGGGAAAACCAACCTTGCGGGAAAACCAACCTTGTGGGAAAACAAACCTTGTGTGAAAACAAACCTTGTGGGAAAACAAACCTTGTGGGAAAACAAACCTTATGGGAAAACAAATCTTGTGGGGAAACAAACCTTGTGGGAAAACCAACCTTGCGGGAAAGCGAACCTTTTGGGAAAACCAACACAGTGGGAAAACAAACATTGTGGGAAAACCAACCTTGCGGGAAAACCAACCTTGGGGGAAAACAAAGCTTGTGGGAAAACAAACCTTGTGGGAAAACCGACCTAGTGGGAAAACAACCTAGTGGGAAAACAAACCTTGTGAGAAAACAAACCTTGCGGGAAAGCGAACCTTTTGGGAAAACCAACCTTGCGGGAAAACCAACCTCGGGGGAAAACAAACCTTGTGGGAAAACAAACCTTGTGGGGAAACAAACCTAGTGGGACAACAATCCAATGGGAAAACAAACCTTGTGAGAAAACAAACCTTGCGGGAAAGCGAACCTTTTGGGAAAACCAACCTTGCGGGAAAACCAACCTTGGGGGAAAACAAACCTTGTGGGAAAACAAACCTTGTGGGGAAACAAACCTAGTGGGAAAACAATCCTTGTGGGAAAACAAACCTTATGAGGAAACAAACCTTGCGGGAAAACTAACCTTGTGGGAAAACAAACCCTGCGGGAATACCAACCTTGAGGGAAAACCAACCTTGTGGGGAAACAAACCTTTCGGGAAAACCAACCTTGTGGGAAAACAAACCTTGTGGGGAAACAAACCTAGTGGGAAAACAATCCTTGTGGGAAAACAAACCTTGTGGAGAAACAAACCTTGCGGGAAAACTAACCTTGTGGGAAAACAAACCCTGCGGGAATACCAACCTTGTGGGAAAACCAACCTTGTGGGGAAACAAACCTTTCGGGAAAACCAACCTTGTGGGAAAACAACCTAGTGGGAAAACAAACCTTGTGAGAAAACAAACCTTGTGGGAAAACCAACCTTATGGGGAAAGCAACCCTGCGGGAAAACCAACCTTGTGGGAAAACCAACCTTGTGGGAAAGCGAACCTTTTGGGAAAACCAACACAGTGAGAAAACAATCCTTGTGGGAAAACAAACCTTGTGGGGAAACAAACCTTGCGGGAAAACTAACCTTGTGGGAAAACAAACCCTGCGGGAAAACCAACCTTGTGGGAAAACCAACCTTGTGGGGAAACAAACCTTTCGGGAAAACTAACCTTGTGGGAAAACAAACCCTGCGGGAAAACGAACCTTGTGGGAAAACAAACCTTGTGGGAAAATAAACCTTGTGGGAAAACAAACCTTGTGAGAAAACAAACCTTGTGGGAAAACCAACCTTATGGGGAAACAGACCCTGCGGGAAAACCAACCTTGTGGGAAAACCATCCTTGCGGGAAAGCGAAACTTTTGGGAATACCAACACTGTGGGAAAACAAACCTTGTGAGAAAACAATCCTTGTGGGAAAACAAACCTTTTGGGGAAACAAACCTTGTGGGGAAACAAACCTTGTGGGAAAACTAACCTTGTGGGAAAACAAACCTTGCGGGAAAACTAACCTTGTGAAAACAAACCCTGCGGGAAAACCAACCTTGTGGGAAAACCAACCTTGTGGGGAAACAAACCTTTCGGGAAAACAAACCTTGTGGAAAAACAAACCTTGTGGGAAAACAAACCTTATGGGGAAAGCAACCCTGCGGGAAAACCAACCTTGTGGGAAAACCAACCTTGTGGGAAAGCGAACCTTTTGGGAAAACCAACACAGTGGAAAAACAAACCTTGTGGGAAAACCAACCTTGCGGGAAAACCAACCTTGTGGGAAAACAAACCTTGTGGGAAAACCAACCTTGCGGGAAAGCGAACCTTTTGGGAAAACCAACACAGTGGGAAAACAAACCTTGTGGGAAAACCAACCTTGCGGGAAAACCAACCTTGGGGGAAAACAAAGCTTGTGGGAAAACAAACCTTGTGGGAAAACCAACCTAGTGGGAAAACAAACCTTATGGGAAAACAAACCTTGTGGGGAAACAAACCTTGTGGGAAAACCAACCTTGCGGGAAAGCGAACCTTTTGGGAAAACCAACACAGTGGGAAAACAAACCTTGTGGGAAAACCAACCTTGCGGGAAAACCAACCTTGGGGGAAAACAAAGCTTGTGGGAAAACAAACCTTGTGGGAAAACCAACCTAGTGGGAAAACAAACCTTATGGGAAAACAAACCTTGTGGGGAAACAAACCTTGTGGGAAAACCAACCTTGCGGGAAAGCGAACCTTTTGGGAAAACCAACACAGTGGGAAAACAAACATTGTGGGAAAACCAACCTTGCGGGAAAACCAACCTTGGGGGAAAACAAAGCTTGTGGGAAAACAAACCTTGTGGGAAAACAAACCTTATGGGAAAACAAACCTTGTGGGGAAACAAACCTTGCGGGAAAACCAACCTTGGGGGAAAACAAAGCTTGTGGGAAAACAAACCTTGTGGGAAAACAAACCTTGTGGGAAAACAAACCTTATGGGAAAACAAACCTTGTGGGGAAACAAACCTTGTGGGAAAACCAACCTTGCGGGAAAGCGAACCTTTTGGGAAAACCAACACAGTGGGAAAACAAACATTGTGGGAAAACAAACCTTGCGGGAAAACCAACCTTGGGGGAAAACAAAGCTTGTGGGAAAACAAACCTTGTGGGAAAACCAACCTAGTGGGAAAACAACCTAGTGGGAAAACAAACCTTGTGAGAAAACAAACCTTGCGGGAAAGCGAACCTTTTGGGAAAACCAACCTTGCGGGAAAACCAACCTTGGGGGAAAACAAACCTTGTGGGAAAACAAAAACCTTGTTGGGAAACAAACCTAGTGGGAAAACAATCCTTGTGGGAAAACAAACCTTGTGGGGAAACAAACCTTGCGGGAAAACTAACCTTGTGGGAAAACAAACCCTGCGGGAATACCAACCTTGAGGGAAAACCAACCTTGTGGGGAAACAAACCTTTCGGGAAAACCAACCTTGTGGGAAAACAAACCTTGTGGGGAAACAAACCTAGTGGGAAAACAATCCTTGTGGGAAAACAAACCTTGTGGGGAAAGAAACCTTGCGGGAAAACTAACCTTGTGGGAAAACAAACCCTGCGGGAATACCAACCTTGTGGGAAAACCAACCTTGTGGGGAAACAAACCTTTCGGGAAAACCAACCCTGTGGGAAAATAACCTAGTGGGAAAACAAACCTTGTGAGAAAAAAAACCTTGTGGGAAAACCAACCTTATGGGGAAACAAACCTTGTGGGGAAACAAACCTTGTGGGAAAACCAACCTTGCGGGAAAGCGAACCTTTTGGGAAAACCAACACAGTGGGAAAACAAACCTTGTGGGAAAACCAACCTTGCGGGAAAACCAACCTTGGGGGAAAACAAAGCTTGTGGGAAAACAAACCTTGTGGGAAAACAAACCTTGTGGGAAAACAAACCTTATGGGAAAACAAACCTTGTGGGGAAACAAACCTTGTGGGAAAACCAACCTTGCGGGAAAGCGAACCTTTTGGGAAAACCAACACAGTGGGAAAACAAACATTGTGGGAAAACCAACCTTGCGGGAAAACCAACCTTGGGGGAAAACAAAGCTTGTGGGAAAACAAACCTTGTGGGAAAACCAACCTAGTGGGAAAACAACCTAGTGGGAAAACAAACCTTGTGAGAAAACAAACCTTGCGGGAAAGCGAACCTTTTGGGAAAACCAACCTTGCGGGAAAACCAACCTTGGGGGAAAACAAACCTTGTGGGAAAACAAACCTTGTGGGGAAACAAACCTAGTGGGAAAACAATCCTTGTGGGAAAACAAACCTTATGGGGAAACAAATCTTGCGGGAAAACTAACCTTGTGGGAAAACAAACCCTGCGGGAATACCAACCTTGAGGGAAAACCAACCTTGTGGGGAAACAAACCTTTCGGGAAAACCAACCTTGTGGGAAAACAAACCTTGTGGGGAAACAAACCTAGTGGGAAAACAATCCTTGTGGGAAAACAAACCTTGTGGGAAAACCAACCTTGCGGGAAAACCAACCTTGGGGGAAAACAAACCTTGTGGGAAAACAAACCTTGTGGGGAAACAAACCTAGTAGGAAAACAAACCTTGTGAGAAAACGGGAAAACCAACCTTGTGGGAAAACAAACCTTGTGGGAAAACAAACCTTGTGGGAAAACAAACCTTGTGGGAAAACAAACCTTATGGGGAAAGCAACCCTGCGGGAAAACCAACCTTGTGGGAAAACCAACCTTGTGGGAAAGCGAACCTTTTGGGAAAACCAACACAGTCACAAAACAAACCTTGTGGGAAAACCAACCTTGCGGGAAAACCAACCTTGTGGGAAAACAAACCTTGTGTGAAAACAAACCTTGTGGGAAAACAAACCTTGTGGGAAAACAAACCTTATGGGAAAACAAACCTTGTGGGGAAACAAACCTTGTGGGAAAACCAACCTTGCGGGAAAACCAACCTTGTGGGAAAACAAACCTTGTGTGAAAACAAACCTTGTGGGAAAACAAACCTTGTGGGAAAACAAACCTTATGGGAAAACAAATCTTGTGGGGAAACAAACCTTGTGGGAAAACCAACCTTGCGGGAAAGCGAACCTTTTGGGAAAACCAACACAGTGGGAAAACAAACATTGTGGGAAAACCAACCTTGCGGGAAAACCAACCTTGGGGGAAAACAAAGCTTGTGGGAAAACAAACCTTGTGGGAAAACCAACCTAGTGGGAAAACAACCTAGTGGGAAAACAAACCTTGTGAGAAAACAAACCTTGCGGGAAAGCGAACCTTTTGGGAAAACCAACCTTGCGGGAAAACCAACCTTGGGGGAAAACAAACCTTGTGGGAAAACAAACCTTGTGGGGAAACAAACCTAGTGGGACAACAATCCAATGGGAAAACAAACCTTGTGAGAAAACAAACCTTGCGGGAAAGCGAACCTTTTGGGAAAACCAACCTTGCGGGAAAACCAACCTTGGGGGAAAACAAACCTTGTGGGAAAACAAACCTTGTGGGGAAACAAACCTAGTGGGAAAACAATCCTTGTGGGAAAACAAACCTTATGAGGAAACAAACCTTGCGGGAAAACTAACCTTGTGGGAAAACAAACCCTGCGGGAATACCAACCTTGAGGGAAAACCAACCTTGTGGGGAAACAAACCTTTCGGGAAAACCAACCTTGTGGGAAAACAAACCTTGTGGGGAAACAAACCTAGTGGGAAAACAATCCTTGTGGGAAAACAAACCTTGTGGAGAAACAAACCTTGCGGGAAAACTAACCTTGTGGGAAAACAAACCCTGCGGGAATACCAACCTTGTGGGAAAACCAACCTTGTGGGGAAACAAACCTTTCGGGAAAACCAACCTTGTGGGAAAACAACCTAGTGGGAAAACAAACCTTGTGAGAAAACAAACCTTGTGGGAAAACCAACCTTATGGGGAAAGCAACCCTGCGGGAAAACCAACCTTGTGGGAAAACCAACCTTGTGGGAAAGCGAACCTTTTGGGAAAACCAACACAGTGAGAAAACAATCCTTGTGGGAAAACAAACCTTGTGGGGAAACAAACCTTGCGGGAAAACTAACCTTGTGGGAAAACAAACCCTGCGGGAAAACCAACCTTGTGGGAAAACCAACCTTGTGGGGAAACAAACCTTTCGGGAAAACTAACCTTGTGGGAAAACAAACCCTGCGGGAAAACGAACCTTGTGGGAAAACAAACCTTGTGGGAAAATAAACCTTGTGGGAAAACAAACCTTGTGAGAAAACAAACCTTGTGGGAAAACCAACCTTATGGGGAAACAGACCCTGCGGGAAAACCAACCTTGTGGGAAAACCATCCTTGCGGGAAAGCGAAACTTTTGGGAATACCAACACTGTGGGAAAACAAACCTTGTGAGAAAACAATCCTTGTGGGAAAACAAACCTTGTGGGGAAACAAACCTTGTGGGGAAACAAACCTTGTGGGAAAACTAACCTTGTGGGAAAACAAACCTTGCGGGAAAACTAACCTTGTGAAAACAAACCCTGCGGGAAAACCAACCTTGTGGGAAAACCAACCTTGTGGGGAAACAAACCTTTCGGGAAAACAAACCTTGTGGAAAAACAAACCTTGTGGGAAAACAAACCTTATGGGGAAAGCAACCCTGCGGGAAAACCAACCTTGTGGGAAAACCAACCTTGTGGGAAAGCGAACCTTTTGGGAAAACCAACACAGTGGAAAAACAAACCTTGTGGGAAAACCAACCTTGCGGGAAAACCAACCTTGTGGGATAACAAACCTTGTGGGAAAACCAACCTTGCGGGAAAGCGAACCTTTTGGGAAAACCAACACAGTGGGAAAACAAACCTTGTGGGAAAACCAACCTTGCGGGAAAACCAACCTTGGGGGAAAACAAAGCTTGTGGGAAAACAAACCTTGTGGGAAAACCAACCTAGTGGGAAAACAAACCTTATGGGAAAACAAACCTTGTGGGGAAACAAACCTTGTGGGAAAACCAACCTTGCGGGAAAGCGAACCTTTTGGGAAAACCAACACAGTGGGAAAACAAACCTTGTGGGAAAACCAACCTTGCGGGAAAACCAACCTTGGGGGAAAACAAAGCTTGTGGGAAAACAAACCTTGTGGGAAAACCAACCTAGTGGGAAAACAAACCTTATGGGAAAACAAACCTTGTGGGGAAACAAACCTTGTGGGAAAACCAACCTTGCGGGAAAGCGAACCTTTTGGGAAAACCAACACAGTGGGAAAACAAACATTGTGGGAAAACCAACCTTGCGGGAAAACCAACCTTGGGGGAAAACAAAGCTTGTGGGAAAACAAACCTTGTGGGAAAACAAACCTTATGGGAAAACAAACCTTGTGGGGAAACAAACCTTGTGGGAAAACAAACCTTGTGGGAAAACCAACCTTGCGGGAAAACCAACCTTGGGGGAAAACAAAGCTTGTGGGAAAACAAACCTTGTGGGAAAACAAACCTTGTGGGAAAACAAACCTTATGGGAAAACAAACCTTGTGGGGAAACAAACCTTGTGGGAAAACCAACCTTGCGGGAAAGCGAACCTTTTGGGAAAACCAACACAGTGGGAAAACAAACATTGTGGGAAAACAAACCTTGCGGGAAAACCAACCTTGGGGGAAAACAAAGCTTGTGGGAAAACAAACCTTGTGGGAAAACCAACCTAGTGGGAAAACAACCTAGTGGGAAAACAAACCTTGTGAGAAAACAAACCTTGCGGGAAAGCGAACCTTTTGGGAAAACCAACCTTGCGGGAAAACCAACCTTGGGGGAAAACAAACCTTGTGGGAAAACAAAAACCTTGTTGGGAAACAAACCTAGTGGGAAAACAATCCTTGTGGGAAAACAAACCTTGTGGGGAAACAAACCTTGCGGGAAAACTAACCTTGTGGGAAAACAAACCCTGCGGGAATACCAACCTTGAGGGAAAACCAACCTTGTGGGGAAACAAACCTTTCGGGAAAACCAACCTTGTGGGAAAACAAACCTTGTGGGGAAACAAACCTAGTGGGAAAACAATCCTTGTGGGAAAACAAACCTTGTGGGGAAAGAAACCTTGCGGGAAAACTAACCTTGTGGGAAAACAAACCCTGCGGGAATACCAACCTTGTGGGAAAACCAACCTTTTGGGGAAACAAACCTTTCGGGAAAACCAACCCTGTGGGAAAATAACCTAGTGGGAAAACAAACCTTGTGAGAAAAAAAACCTTGTGGGAAAACCAACCTTATGGGGAAAGCAACCCTGCGGGAAAACCAACCTTGTGGGAAAACCAACCTTGTGGGAAAGCGAACCTTTTGGGAAAACCAACACAGTGGGATAACAATTCTTGTGGGAAAACCAACCTTGCGGGAAAACCAACCTTGTGGGAAAACCATCCTTGCGGGAAAGCGAAACTTTTGGGAATACCAACACAGTGGGAAAACAAACCTTGTGAGAAAACAATCCTTGTGGGAAAACAAACCTTGTGGGGAAACAAACCTTGTGGGGAAACAAACCTTGTGGGAAAACTAACCTTGTGGGAAAACAAACCTTGCGGGAAAACTAACCTTGTGAAAACAAACCCTGCGGGAAAACCAACCTTGTGGGAAAACCAACCTTGTGGGGAAACAAACCTTTCGGGAAAACAAACCTTGTGGGAAAACAAACCTTGTGGGAAAACAAACCTTATGGGGAAAGCAACCCTGCGGGAAAACCAACCTTGTGGGAAAACCAACCTTGTGGGAAAGCGAACCTTTTGGGAAAACCAACACAGTGGGAAAACAAACCTTGTGGGAAAACCAACCTTGCGAGAAAACCAACCTAGTGGTAAAACAAACCTTGTGGGAAAACCAACCTTGCGGGAAAGCGAACCTTTTGGGAAAACCAACACAGTGGGAAAACAAACCTTGTGGGAAAACCAACCTTGCGGGAAAACCAACCTTGGGGGAAAACAAAGCTTGTGGGAAAACAAACCTTGTGGGAAAACCAACCTAGTGGGAAAACAAACCTTATGGGAAAACAAACCTTGTGGGGAAACAAACCTTGTGGGAAAACCAACCTTGCGGGAAAGCGAACCTTTTGGGAAAACCAACACAGTGGGTAAACAAACCTTGTGGGAAAACCAACCTTGCGGGAAAACCAACCTTGGGGGAAAGCGAACCTTTTGGGAAAACCAACACAGTGGGAAAACAAACATTGTGGGAAAACCAACCTTGCGGGAAAACCAACCTTGGGGGAAAACAAAGCTTGTGGGAAAACAAACCTTGTGGGAAAACAAACCTTATGGGAAAACAAACCTTGTGGGGAAACAAACCTTGTGGGAAAACCAACCTTGCGGGAAAGCGAACCTTTTGGGAAAACCAACACAGTGGGAAAACAAACCTTGTGGGAAAACCAACCTTGCGGGAAAACCAACCTTGGGGGAAAACAAAGCTTGTGGGAAAACAAACCTTGTGGGAAAACAAACCTTGTGGGAAAACAAACCTTATGGGAAAACAAACCTTGTGGGGAAACAAACCTTGTGGGAAAACCAACCTTGCGGGAAAGCGAACCTTTTGGGAAAACCAACACAGTGGGAAAACAAACCTTGTGGGAAAACCAACCTTGCGGGAAAACCAACCTTGGGGGAAAACAAACCTTGTGGGGAAACAAACCTAGTGGGAAAACAATCCTTGTGGGAAAACAAACCTTGTGGGGAAACAAACCTTGCGGGAAAAGTAACCTTGTGGGAAAACAAACCCTGCGGGAATACCAACCTTGAGGGAAAACCAACCTTGTGGGGAAACAAACCTTTCGGGAAAACCAACCTTGTGGGAAAACAAACCTTGTGGGGAAACAAACCTAGTGGGAAAACAATCCTTGTGGGAAAACAAACCTTGTGGGGAAACAAACCTTGCGGGAAAACTAACCTTGTGGGAAAACAAACCCTGCGGGAATACCAACCTTGTGGGAAAACCAACCTTGTGCGGGAAAACCAACCTTGTGGGAAAACCATCCTTGCGGGAAAGCGAAACTTTTGGGAATACCAACACAGTGGGAAAACAAACCTTGTGAGAAAACAATCCTTGTGGGAAAACAAACCTTGTGGGGAAACAAACCTTGTGGGGAAACAAACCTTGTGGGATAACTAACCTTGTGGGAAAACAAACCTTGCGGGAAAACTAACCTTGTGGGAAAACAAACCCTGCGGGAAAACCAACCTTGTGGGAAAACCAACCTTGTGGGGAAACAAACCTTTCGGGAAAACAAACCTTGTGGGGAAAGCAACCCTGCGGGAAAACCAACCTTGTGGGAAAACCAACCTTGTGGGAAAGCGAACCTTTTGGGAAAACCAACACAGTGGGAAAACAAACCTTGTGGGAAAACCAACCTCTGTTGGAAAACCAACCTTGTGGGAAAACAAACCTTGTGGGAAAACAAACCTTGTGGGAAAACAAACCTTGTGGGAAAACAAACCTTATGGGAAAACAAACCTTGTGGGGAAACAAACCTTGTGGGAAAACCAACCTTGCGGGAAAGCGAACCTTTTGGGAAAACCAACACAGTGGGAAAACAAACCTTGTGGGAAAACCAACCTTGCGGGAAAACCAACCTTGGGGGAAAACAAAGCTTGTGGGAAAACAAACCTTGAGGGAAAACAAACCTTGTGGGAAAACAAACCTTATGGGAAAACAAACCTTGTGGGGAAACAAACCTTGTGGGAAAACCAACCTTGCGGGAAAGCGAACCTTTTGGAAAAACCAACACAGTGGGAAAACAAACATTGTGGGAAAACCAACCTTGCGGGAAAACCAACCTTGGGGGAAAACAAAGCTTGTGGGAAAACAAACCTTGTGGGAAAACCAACCTAGTGGGAAAACAACCTAGTGGGAAAACAAACCTTGTGAGAAAACAAACCTTGCGGGAAAGCGAACCTTTTGGGAAAACCAACCTTGCGGGAAAACCAACCTTGGGGGAAAACAAACCTTGTGGGAAAACAAACCTTGTGGGGAAACAAACCTTGCGGGAAAACTAACCTTGTGGGAAAACAAACCCTGCGGGAATACCAACCTTGAGGGAAAACCAACCTTGTGGGGAAACAAACCTTTCGGGAAAACCAACCTTGTGGGAAAACAAACCTTGTGGGGAAACAAACCTAGTGGGAAAACAATCCTTGTGGGAAAACTAACCTTGTGGGAAAACAAACCCTGCGGGAATACCAACCTTGTGGGAAAACCAACCTTGTGGGGAAACAAACCTTTCGGGAAAACCAACCTTGTGGGAAAACAACCTAGTGGGAAAACAAACCTTGTGAGAAAACAAACCTTGTGGGAAAACCAACCTTATGGGGAAAGCAACCCTGCGGGAAAACCAACCTTGTGGGAAAACCAACCTTGTGGGAAAGCGAACCTTTTGGGAAAACCAACACAGTGGGATAACAATTCTTGTGGGAAAACCAACCTTGCGGGAAAACCAACCTTGGGGGAAAACAAACCTTGTGGGAAAATAAACCTTGTGGGGAAACAAACCTAGTGGGAAAACAATCCTTGTGGGAAAACAAAACTTGTGGGAAAACAAACCTTTCGGGAAAACCAACCTTGTGGGAAAACAAACCTTGTGGGAAAACAAACCTTGCGGGAAAACAAACCTTGTGGGAAAACAAACCTTATGGGAAAACAAACCTTGTGAGAAAACAATCCTTGTGGGAAAACAAACCTTGTGGGGAAACAAACCTTGCGGGAAAACTAACCTTGTGGGAAAACAAACCCTGCGGGAAAACCAACCTTGTGGGAAAACCAACCTTGTGGGGAAACAAACCTTTCGGGAAAACTAACCTTGTGGGAAAACAAACCCTGCGGGAAAACGAACCTTGTGGGAAAACAAACCTTGTGGGAAAACAAACCTTGTGGGAAAACAAACCTTATGGGAAAACAAACCTTGTGGGGAAACAAACCTTGTGGGAAAACCAACCTTGCGGGAGAGCGAACCTTTTGGGAAAACCAACACAGTGGGAAAACAAACCTTGTGGGAAAACCAACCTTGCGGGAAAACCAACCTTGGGGGAAAACAAAGCTTTTGGGAAAACAAACCTTGTGGGAAAACCAACCTAGTGGGAAAAACAACCTAGTGGGAAAACAAACCTTGTCAGAAAACAAACTTTGTGGGAAAACCAGCCTTATGGGGAAAGTAACCCTGCGGGAAAACCAACCTTGTGGGAAAGCGAACCTTTTGGGAAAAGCAACACAGTGGGAAAGCAAACCTTGTGGGAAAACCAACCTTGCGGGAAAACCAACCTTGGGGGAAAACAAACCTTGTGGGAAAACAAAAATTGTGGGGAAACAAACCTAGTGGGAAAACAAACCTTGTGAGAAAACAAACCTTGTGGGAAACCCAACCTTATGAGGAAACAGACCCTGCGGGAAAACCAACCTTGTGGGAAAACCATCCTTGCGGGAAAGCGAAACTTTTGGGAATACCAACACAGTGGGAAAACAAACCTTGTGAGAAAACAATCCTTGTGGGAAAACAAACCTTGTGGGGAAACAAACCTTGTGGGGAAACAAACCTTGTGGGAAAACTAACCTTGTGGGAAAACAAACCTTGCGGGAAAACTAACCTTGTGGGAAAACAAACCCTGCGGGAAAACCAACCTTGTGGGAAAACCAACCTTGTGGGGAAACAAACCTTTCGGGAAAACAAACCTTGTGGGAAAACAAACCTTGTGGGAAAACAAACCTTATGGGGAAAGCAACCCTGCGGGAAAACCAACCTTGTGGGAAAACCAACCTTGTGGGAAAGCGAACCTTTTGGGAAAACCAACACAGTGGGAAAACAAACCTTGTGGGAAAACCAACCTTGCGGGAAAACCAGCCTTGTGGGAAAACAAACCTTGTGGGAAAACAAACCTTGTGGGAAAACAAACCTTGTGGGAAAACAAACCTTATGGGAAAACAAACCTTGTGGGGAAACAAACGTTGTGGGAAAACCAACCTTGCGGGAGAGCGAACCTTTTGGGAAAACCAACACAGTGGGAAAACAAACCTTGTGGGAAAACCAACCTTGCGGGAAAACCAACCTTGGGGGAAAACAAAGCTTTTGGGAAAACAAACCTTGTGGGAAAACCAACCTAGTGGGAAAAACAACCTAGTGGGAAAACAAACCTTGTCAGAAAACAAACTTTGTGGGAAAACCAGCCTTATGGGGAAAGTAACCCTGCGGGAAAACCAACCTTGTGGGAAAGCGAACCTTTTGGGAAAAGCAACACAGTGGGAAAGCAAACCTTGTGGGAAAACCAACCTTGCAGGAAAACCAACCTTGGGGGAAAACAAACCTTGTGGGAAAACAAAAATTGTGGGGAAACAAACCTAGTGGGAAAACAACCTAGTGGGAAAACAAACCTTGTGAGAAAATAAACCTTGTGGGAAAACCAACCTTATGGGGAAAGCAACCCTGCGGGAAAACCAACCTTGTGGGAAAACAAACCTTGTGGGAAAACAAACTTTGTGGGGAAACAAACCTAGTGGGAAAACAATCCTTGTGGGAAAACAAACCTTGTGGGAAAACAAACCTTTCGGGAAAACCAACCTTGTGGGAAAACAAACCTTGTGGGAAAACCAACCTTGCGGGAAAACAAACCTTGTGGGAAAACAAACCTTATGGGAAAACAAACCTTGTGGGGAAACAAACCTTGTGGGAAAACCAACCTTGCGGGAAAGCGAACCTTTTGGGAAAACCAACACAGTGGGAAAACAAACCTTGTGTTAAAACCAACCTTGCGGGAAAACCAACCTTGGGGGAAAACAAAGCTTGTGGGAAAACAAACCTTGTGAGAAAACAAACCTTGTGGGAAAACCAACCTTATGGGGAAAGCAACCCTGCGGGAAAACCAACCTTGTGGGAAAACCAACCTTGTGGGAAAGCGAACCTTTTGGGAAAACCAACACAGTGGGAAAACAAACCTTGTGGGAAAACCAACCTTGCGGGAAAACCAACCTTGGGGGAAAACAAACCTTGTGGGAAAACAAACCTTGTGGGGAAACAAACCTAGTAGGAAAACAAACCTTGTGAGAAAACGGGAAAACCAACCTTGTGGGAAAACAAACCTTGTGGGAAAACAAACCTTGTGGGAAAACAAACCTTGTGGGAAAACAAACCTTATGGGGAAAGCAACCCTGCGGGAAAACCAACCTTGTGGGAAAACCAACCTTGTGGGAAAGCGAACCTTTTGGGAAAACCAACACAGTCACAAAACAAACCTTGTGGGAAAACCAACCTTGCGGGAAAACCAACCTTGTGGGAAAACAAACCTTGTGTGAAAACAAACCTTGTGGGAAAACAAACCTTGTGGGAAAACAAACCTTGCGGGAAAACTAACCTTGTGGGAAAACAAACCCTGCGGGAAAACCAACCTTTTGGGAAAACCAACACAGTGGGAAAACAAACCTTGTGGGAAATCCAACCTTTTGGAAAAACCAACACAGTGGGAAAACAAACCTTGTGGGAAATCCAACCTTGCGGGAAAACCAACCTTGGGGGAAAACAAACCTTGTGGGAAAACAAACCTTGTGGGGAAACAAACCTAGTAGGAAAACAAACCTTGTGAGAAAACAATCCTTGTGGGAAAACAAACCTTGTGGGGAAACAAACCTTGCGGGAAAACTAACCTTGTGGGAAAACAAACCCTGCGGGAAAACCAACCTTGTGGGAAAACCGACCTTGTGGGGAAACAAACCTTTCGGGAAAACCAATCTTGTGGGAAAACAAACCTTGTGGGAAAACAAACCTTGTGAGAAAACAAACCTTGTGGGGAAACAAACCTTGTGGGAAAACCAACCTTATGGGAAAACAAACCTAGTGGGAAAACAAACCTTGTGGGGAAACAAACCTTTCGGGAAAACCAACCTTGTGGGAAAACAAACCTTGTGGGAAAACAAACCTTGTGGGAAAACAAACCTTGTGGGGAAACAAACCTTGTGGGAAAACCAACCTTGCGGGAAAGCGAACCTTTTGGGAAAACCAACACAGTGGGAAAACAAACCTTGTGGGAAAACCAACCTTGCGGGAAAACCAACCTTGGGAGAAAACAAAGCTTGTGGGAAAACAAACCTTGTGGGAAAACCAACCTAGTGGGAAAAACAACCTAGTGGGAAAACAAACCTTGTGAGAAAACAAACCTTGTGGGAAAACCAACCTTATGGGGAAAGCAACCTTGCGGGAAAACCAACCTTATGGGAAAACCAACCTTGTGGGAAAGCGAACCTTTTGGGAAAACCAACACAGTGGGAAAACAAACCTTGTGGGAAAACCAACCTTGCGGGAAAGCGAACCTTTTGGGAAAACCAACACAGTCAAGGTTGGTTTTCCCACAGGGTTTGTTTCCCCATATGGTTTGTTTTCCCACAAGGTTTGTTTTCCCACAAGATTTGTTTTCCCACAAGGTTGGTTTTCCCGCAGGGTTTGTTTTCCCACAAGGTTAGTTTTCCCGAAAGGTTTGTTGTGGGAAAACCAACCTTGCGGGAAAACCAACCATGGGGGAAAACAAAGCTTGTGGGAAAACAAACCTTGTGGGAAAATCAACCTAGTGGGAAAAACAACCTAGTGGGAAAACAAACCTTGTGAGAAAACAAACCCTGTGGGAAAACCAACCTTGTGGGAAAACCAACCTTGTGGGGAAACAAACCTTTCGGGAAAACCAACCTTGTGGGAAAACAAACCTTGTGAGAAAACAAACCTTGTGGGGAAACAAACCTTGTGGGAAAACCAACCTTGCGGGAAAGCGAACCTTTTGGGAAAACCAACCTTGGGGGAAAACAAAGCTTGTGGGAAAACCAACCTTATGGGGAAACAAACCCTGCCGGAAAACCAACCTTGTGGGAAAACCAACCTAGTGGGAAAACAACCTAGTGGGAAAACAAACCTTGTGAGAAAACAAACCTTGTGGGAAAACCAACCTTATGGGGAAAGCAACCCTGCGGGAAAACCACCTTGTGGGAAAACCAACCTTGTGGGAAAGCAAACCTTTTGGGAAAACCAACACAGTGGGAAAACAAACCTTGTGGGAAAACCAACCTTGCGGGAAAACCAACCTTGGGGGAAAACAAACCTTGTGGGAAAACCAACCTAGTGGGAAAACAACCTAGTGGGAAAACAAACCTTGTGAGAAAACAAACTTTGTGGGGAAACAAACCTTGTGGGAAAACCAACCTTGCGGGAAAGCGAACCTTTTGGGAAAACAAACCTTGTGAGAAAACAAACTTTGTGGGGAAACAAACCTTGTGGGAAAACCAACCTTGCGGGAAAGCGAACCTTTTGGGAAAACCAACACAGTGGGAAAACAAACAATGTGGGAAAACCAACCTTGCGGGAAAACCAACCTTGTGGGAAAACAAACCTTGTGGGAAAACAAACCTTGTGGGAAAACAAACCTTGTGGGAAAACAAACCTTATGGGAAAACAAACCTTGTGGGGAAACAAACCTTGTGGGAAAACCAACCTTGCGGGAAAGCGAACCTTTTGGGAAAACCAACACAGTGGGAAAACAAACAATGTGGGAAAACCAACCTTGCGGGAAAACCAACCTTGGGGGAAAACAAAGCTTGTGGGAAAACAAACCTTGTGGGAAAACCAACCTAGTGGGAAAACAACCTAGTGGGAAAACAGACCTTGTGAGAAAACAAACCTTGTGGGAAAACCAATCTTATGGGGAAAGCAACCCTGCGGGAAAACCAACCTTGTGGGAAAACCAACCTTGTGGGAAAGCGAACCTTTTGGGAAAACCAACACAGTGGGAAAACAAACCTTGTGGGAAAACCAACCTTGCGGGAAAACCAACCTTGGGGGAAAACAAACCTTGTGGGAAAACAAACCTTGTGGGGAAACAAACCTAGTGGGAAAACAAACCTTGTGAGAAAACAATCCTTGTGGGAAAACAAACCTTGTGGGGAAACAAACCTTGCGGGAAAACTAACCTTGTGGGAAAACAAACCCTGCGGGAAAACCAACCTTGTGGGAAAACCAACCTTGTGGGGAAACAAACCTTTCGGGAAAACCAACCTTGTGGGAAAACAAACCTTGTGGGAAAACAAACCTTGTGGGAAAACAAACCTTGTGAGAAAACAAACCTTGTGGGGAAACAAACCTAGTGGGAAAATAAACCTTGCGGGAAAACTAACCTTGTGGGAAAACAAACCCTGCGGGAAAACCAACCTTGTGGGAAAACCGACCTTGTTGGGAAACAAACCTTTCGGGAAAACCAACCTTGTGGGAAAACAAACCCTGCGGGAAAACCAACCTTGTGGGAAAACCGACCTTGTGGGGAAACAAACCTTTCGGGAAAACCAACCTTGTGGGAAAACAAACCTTGTGGGAAATCAAACCTTGTGAGAAAACAAACCTTGTGGGGAAACAAACCTAGTGGGAAAACAAACCTTGTGAGAAAACAAACCTTGTAGGAAAACCAACCTTATGGGAAAACAAACCTAGTGGGAAAACAAACCTTGTGGGGAAACAAACCTTTCGGGAAAACCAACCTTGTGGGAAAACAAACCTTGTGGGAAAACAAACCTTATGGGAAAACAAACCTTGTGGGGAAACAAACCTTGTGTTAAAACCAACCTTGCGGGAAAGCGAACCTTTTGGGAAAACCAATACAGTGGGAAAACAAACCTTGTGGGAAAACCAACCTTGCGGGAAAACCAACCTTGGGGGAAAACAAAGCTTGTGGGAAAACAAACCATGTGGGAAAACCAACCTAGTGGGAAAAACAACCTAGTGGGAAAACAAACCTTGTGAGAAAACAAACCTTGTGGAAAAACCAACCTTATGGGGAAAGCAACCCTGCGGGAAAACCAACCTTATGGGAAAACCAACCTTGTGGGAAAGCGAACCTTTTGGGAAAACCAACACAGTGGGAAAACAAACATTGTGGGAAAACCAACCTTGCGGGAAAGCGAACCTTTTGGGAAAACCAACACAGTGGGAAAACAAACCTTGTGGGAAAACCAACCTTGCGGGAAAACCAACCATGGGGGAAAACAAAGCTTGTGGGAAAACAAACCTTGTGGGAAAATCAACCTAGTGGGAAAAACAACCTAGTGGGAAAACAAACCTTGTGAGAAAACAAACCCTGTGGGAAAACCAACCTTGTGGGAAAACCAACCTTGTGGGGAAACAAACCTTTCGGGAAAACCAACCTTGTGGGAAAACAAACCTTGTGAGAAAACAAACCTTGTGGGGAAACAAACCTTGTGGGAAAACCAACCTCGCGGGAAAGCGAACCTTTTGGGAAAACCAACCTTGGGGGAAAACAAAGCTTGTGGGAAAACCAACCTTATGGGGAAACAAACCCTGCGGGAAAACCAACCTTGTGGGAAAACCAACCTTGCGGGAAAGCGAACCTTTTGGGAAAACCAACACAGTGGGAAAACAAACCTTGTGAGAAAACAATCCTTGTGGGAAAACAAACCTTGTGGGGAAACAAACCTTGTGGGGAAACAAACCTTGTGGGAAAACTAACCTTGTGGGAAAACAAACCTTGCGGGAAAACTAACCTTGTGGGAAAACAAACCCTGCGGGAAAACCAACCTTGTGGGAAAACCAACCTTGTGGGGAAACAAACCTTTCGGGAAAACCAACCATGTGGGAAAACAAACCTTGTGGGAAAACAAACCTTGTGGGAAAACAAACCTTATGGGGAAAGCAACCCTGCGGGAAAAACAACCTTGTGGGAAAACCAACCTTGTGGGAAAGCGAACATTTTGGGAAAACCAACACAGTGGGAAAACAAACCTTGTGGGAAAACCAACCTTGTGGGAAAACCAACCTTGTGGGAAAACAAACCTTGTGGGAAAACAAACCTTGTGGGAAAACAAACCTTATGGGAAAACAAACCTTGTGGGGAAACAAACCTTGTGGGAAAACCAACCTTGCGGGAAAGCGAACCTTTTGGGAAAACCAACACAGTGGGAAAACAAACAATGTGGGAAAACCAACCTTGCGGGAAAAACAACCTTGGGGGAAAACAAAGCTTGTGGGAAAACAAACCTTGTGGGAAAACCAACCTAGTGGGAAAACAACCTAGTGGGAAAACAAACCTTGTGAGAAAACAAACCTTGTGGGAAAACAAACCTTGTGGGAAAACAAACCTTGTGGGAAAACAAACCTTGTGGGAAAACAAAACTTATCGGAAAACTAACCTTATAGGAAAACAAACCTTGCGGGGAAACAAACCTTGTGGGAAAACCAACCTTGTGGGGAAACAAACCTTGTGGGAAAACAAACCTTGTGAGAAAACAATCCTTGTGGGAAAACAAACCTTGTGGGGAAACAAACCTTGTGGGGAAACAAACCTTGTGGGAAAACTAACCTTGTGGGAAAACAAACCTTGCGGGAAAACTAACCTTGTGGGAAAACAAACCCTGCGGGAAAACCAACCTTGTGGGAAAACCAACCTTGTGGGGAAACTAACCTTTCGGGAAAACCAACCTTGTGGGAAAACAAACCTTGTGGGAAAACAAACCTTGTGGGAAAACAAACCTTGTGGGAAAACAAACCTTATGGGAAAACAAACCTTGCGGGGAAACAAACCTTGTGGGGAATCAAACCTTGTGGGGAAACAAACCTTGTGGGAAAACTAACCTTGTGGGAAAACAAACCTTGTGGGAAAACAAACCTTGTGAGAAAACAAACCTTGTGGGAAAACCAACCTTATGGGGAAAGAAACCTTGTGGGGAAACAAACCTTTCGGGAAAACCAACCTTGTGGGAAAACAAACCTTGTGGGAAAACAAACCTTGTGGGAAAACAAACCTTGTGGGAAAACAAACCTTATGGGAAAACAAACCTTGCGGGGAAACAAACCTTGTGGGAAAACCAACCTTGCGGGAAAGCGAACCTTTTGGGAAAACCAACACAGTGGGAAAACAAACCGTGTGGGAAAACCAACCTTGCGGAAAAACCAACCTTGGGGGAAAACAAAGCTTGTGGGAAAACAAACCTTGTGGGAAAACCAACCTAGTGGGAAAAACAACCTAGTGGGAAAACAAACCTTGTGAGAAAACAAACCTTGTGGGAAAACCAACCTTATGGTGAAAGCAACCCTGCGGGAAAACCAACCTTCTGGGAAAACCAACCTTGTGGGAAAGCGAACCTTTTGGGAAAACCAACACAGTGGGAAAACAAACCTTGTGGGAAAACACACCTTATGGGGAAACAAACCTAGTGGGAAAACAAACCTTGTGAGAAAACAACCCTTGTGGGAAAACCAACCTTGTGGGGAAACAAACCTTGCGGGAAAACTAATCTTGTGGGAAAACAAACCCTGCGGGAAAACCAACCTTGTGGGAAAACCAACCTTGTGGGGAAACAAACCTTTCGGGAAAACTAACCTTGTGGGAAAACAAACCCTGCGGGAAAACGAACCTTGTGGGAAAACAAACCTTGTGGGAAAACAAACCTTGTGGGAAAACAAACCTTGTGAGAAAACAAACCTTGTGGGAAAACCAACCTTATGGGGAAACAAACCCTGTGGGAAAACCAACCTTGTGGGAAAACCAACCTTGCGGGAAAGCGAACCTTTTGGGAAAACCAACACAGTGGGAAAACAAACCTTGTGAGAAAACAATCCTTGTGGGAAAACAAACCTTGTGGGGAAACAAACCTTGCGGGAAAACTAATCTTGTGGGAAAACAAACCCTGCGGGAAAACCAACCTTGTGGGAAAACCAACCTTGTGGGGAAACAAACCTTTCGGGAAAACTAACCTTGTGGGAAAACAAACCCTGCGGGAAAACGAACCTTGTGGGAAAACAAACCTTGTGGGAAAACAAACCTTGTGGGAAAACAAACCTTGTGAGAAAACAAACCTTGTGGGAAAACCAACCTTATGGGGAAACAAACCCTGTGGGAAAACCAACCTTGTGGGAAAACCAACCTTGCGGGAAAGCGAACCTTTTGGGAAAACCAACACAGTGGGAAAACAAACCTTGTGAGAAAACAATCCTTGTGGGAAAACAAACCTTGTGGGGAAACAAACCTTGTGGGGAAACAAACCTTGTGGGAAAACTAACCTTGTGGGAAAACAAACCCTGCGGGAAAACGAACCTTGTGGGAAAACAAACCTTGTGGGAAAACAAACCTTGTGGGAAAACAAACCTTGTGAGAAAACAAACCTTGTGGGAAAACCAACCTTATGGGGAAACAAACCCTGTGGGAAAACCAACCTTGTGGGAAAACCAACCTTGCGGGAAAGCGAACCTTTTGGGAAAACCAACACAGTGGGAAAACAAACCTTGTGAGAAAACAATCCTTGTGGGAAAACAAACCTTGTGGGGAAACAAACCTTGTGGGAAAACAAACCTTGCGGGAAAACTAACCTTGTGGGAAAACAAACCCTGCGGGAAAACCAACCTTGTGGGAAAACCAACCTTGTGGGGAAACTAACCTTTCGGGAAAACAAACCTTGTGGGAAAACAAACCTTGTGGGAAAACAAACCTTATGGAGAAAGCAACCCTGCGGGAAAACCAACCTTGTGGGAAAACCAACCTTGTGGGAAAGCGAACCTTTTGGGAAAACCAACACAGTGGGAAAACAAACCTTGTGGGAAAACCAACCTTGCGGGAAAACCAACCTTGTGGGAAAACAAACCTTGTGGGAAAACAAACCTTGTGGGAAAACAAACCTTGCGGGAAAACCAACCTTGTGGGAAAACAAACCTTGTGGGAAAACAAACCTTGTGGGAAAACAAACCTTGTGGGAAAACAAACCTTATGGGAAAACAAACCTTGTGGGGAAACAAACCTTGTGGGAAAACCAACCTTGCGGGAAAGCGAACCTTTTGGGAAAACCAACACAGTGGGAAAACAAACATTGTGGGAATACCAACCTTGCGGGAAAACCAACCTTGGGGGAAAACAAAGCTTGTGGGAAAACAAACCTTGTGGGAAAACCACCCTAGTGGGAAAACAACCTAGTGGGAAAACAAACCTTGTGAGAAAACAAACCTTGTGGGAAAACCAACCTTATGGGGAAAGCAACCCTGCGGGAAAACCAACCTTGTGGGAAAACCAACCATGTGGGAAAGCGAACCTTTTGGGAAAACCAACACAGTGGGAAAACAAACCTTGTGGGAAAACCAACCTTGCGGGAAAACCAACCTTGGGGGAAAACAAACCTTGTGGGAAAAGAAACCTTGTGGGGAAACAAACCTTTCGGGAAAACCAACCTTGTGGGAAAACAAACCTTGTGGGAAAACAAACCTTGTGGGAAAACAAACCTTGTGGGAAAACAAACCTTGTGAGAAAACAAACCTTGTGGGGAAACAAACCTAGTGGGAAAACAAACCTTGTGAGAAAACAAACCTTGTGGGAAAACCAACCTTATGGGAAAACAAACCTAGTGGGAAATCAAACCTTGTGGGGAAACAAACCTTTCGGGAAAACCAACCTTGTGGGAAAACAAACCTTGTGGGAAAACAAACCTTGTGGGAAAACAAACCTTGTGGGAAAACAAAACTTATGGGAAAACAAACCTTGTGGGGAAAAAAACCTTGTGGGAAAACCAACCTTGCGGGAAAGCGAACCTTTTGGGAAAACCAACACGGTGGGAAAAAAAACCTTGTGGGAAAACCAACCTTGCGGGAAAACCAACCTTAGGGGAAAACAAACCTTGTGGGTAAACAAACCTTGTGGGAAAACCAACCTAGTGGGAAAAGCAACATAGTGGGAAAACAAACCTTGTGAGAAAACAAACCTTGTGGGAAAACTAACCTTATGGGGAAAGCAACCCTGCGGGAAAACCAACCTTGTGGGAAAACCAACCTTGTGGGGAAAGCGAACCTTTTGGGAAAACCAACACGGTGGGAAGAAAAACCTTGTGGGAAAACCAACCTTGCGGGAAAACCAACCTTGGGGGAAAACCAAACCTTGTGGGAAAACAAACCTTGTGGGGAAACAAACCTAGTGGGAAAACAAACCTTGTGAGATAACAATCCTTGTGGGAAAACAAACCTTGTGGGGAAACAAACCTTGCGGGAAAACTAACCTTGTGGGAAAACAAACCCTGCGGGAAAACCAACCTTGTGGGAAAACCAACCTTGTGGGGGAAACAAACCTTTCGGGAAAACTAACCTTGTGGGAAAACAAACCCTCCGGGAAAACGAACCTTGTGGGAAAACAAACCTTGTGGGAAAACAAACCTTGTGGGAAAACAAACCTTGTGAGAAAACAAACCTTGTGGGAAAACCAACCTTATGGGGAAACAAACCCTGCGGGAAAACCAACCCTTGTGGGAAAACCAACCTTGCGGGAAAGCGAACCTTTTGGGAAAACCAACACAGTGGGAAAACAAACCTTGTGAGAAAACAATCCTTGTGGGAAAACAAACCTTGTGGGGAAACAAACCTTGTGGGGAAACTAACCTAGTGGGAAAACTAACCTTGTGGGAAAACAAACCTTGCGGGAAAACTAACCTTGTGGGAAAACAAACCCTGCGGGAAAACCAACCTTGTGGGAAAACCAACCTTGTGGGGAAACAAACCTTTCGGGAAAACAACCTTGTGGGAAAACAAACCTTGTGGGAAAACAAACCTTATGGGGAAAGCAACCCTGCGGGAAAACCAACCTTGTGGGAAAACCAACCTTGTGGGAAAGCGAACCTTTTGGGAAAACCAACACAGTGGAAAACAAACCTTGTGGGAAAACCAACCTTGCGGGAAAACCAACCTTGTGGGAAAACAAACCTTGTGGGAAAACAAACCTTGGGGGAAAACAAACCTTGTGGGGAAAACAAACCTTGTGGGGAAACAAACCTAGTGGGAAACAAACCTTGTGAGAAAACAATCCTTGTGGGAAAACAAACCTTGTGGGGAAACAAACCTTGCGGGAAAACTAACCTTGTGGGAAAACAAACCCTGCGGGAAAGCGAACCTTTTGGGAAACCAACACAGTGGGAAAACAAACCTTGTGAGAAAACCAATCCTTGTGGGGAAACAAACCTTGTCGGGAAAACCAACCTTGTGGGAAAACAAACCTTGTGAGAAAACAAACCTTGTGGGGAAACAAACCTTGTGGGAAAACCAACCTCGCGGGAAAGCGAACCTTTTGGGAAAACCAACCTTGGGGAAAACAAAGCTTGTGGGAAAACCAACCTTATGGGGAAACAAACCCTGCGGGAAAACCAACCTTGTGGGAAAACCAACCTTGCGGGAAAGCGAACCTTTTGGGGAAAACCAACACAGTGGGAAAACAAACCTTGTGAGAAAACAATCCTTGTGGGAAAACAAACCTTGTGGGGAAACAAACCTTGTGGGGAAACAAACCTTGTGGGAAAACTAACCTTGTGGGAAAACAAACCTTGCGGGAAAACTAACCTTGTGGGAAAACAAACCCTGCGGGAAAACCAACCTTGTGGGAAAACCAACCTTGTGGGGAAACAAACCTTTCGGGAAAACCAACCATGTGGGAAAACAAACCTTGTGGGAAAACAAACCTTGTGGGAAAACAAACCTTATGGGGAAAGCAACCCTGCGGGAAAAACAACCTTGTGGGAAAACCAACCTTGTGGGAAAGCGAACATTTTGGGAAAACCAACACAGTGGGAAAACAAACCTTGTGGGAAAACCAACCTTGTGGGAAAACCAACCTTGTGGGAAAACAAACCTTGTGGGAAAACAAACCTTGTGGGAAAACAAACCTTATGGGAAAACAAACCTTGTGGGGAAACAAACCTTGTGGGAAAACCAACCTTGCGGGAAAGCGAACCTTTTGGGAAAACCAACACAGTGGGAAAACAAACAATGTGGGAAAACCAACCTTGCGGGAAAAACAACCTTGGGGGAAAACAAAGCTTGTGGGAAAACAAACCTTGTGGGAAAACCAACCTAGTGGGAAAACAACCTAGTGGGAAAACAAACCTTGTGAGAAAACAAACCTTGTGGGAAAACAAACCTTGTGGGAAAACAAACCTTGTGGGAAAACAAACCTTGTGGGAAAACAAAACTTATCGGAAAACTAACCTTATAGGAAAACAAACCTTGCGGGGAAACAAACCTTGTGGGAAAACCAACCTTGTGGGGAAACAAACCTTGTGGGAAAACAAACCTTGTGAGAAAACAATCCTTGTGGGAAAACAAACCTTGTGGGGAAACAAACCTTGTGGGGAAACAAACCTTGTGGGAAAACTAACCTTGTGGGAAAACAAACCTTGCGGGAAAACTAACCTTGTGGGAAAACAAACCCTGCGGGAAAACCAACCTTGTGGGAAAACCAACCTTGTGGGGAAACTAACCTTTCGGGAAAACCAACCTTGTGGGAAAACAAACCTTGTGGGAAAACAAACCTTGTGGGAAAACAAACCTTGTGGGAAAACAAACCTTATGGGAAAACAAACCTTGCGGGGAAACAAACCTTGTGGGGAATCAAACCTTGTGGGGAAACAAACCTTGTGGGAAAACTAACCTTGTGGGAAAACAAACCTTGTGGGAAAACAAACCTTGTGAGAAAACAAACCTTGTGGGAAAACCAACCTTATGGGGAAAGAAACCTTGTGGGGAAACAAACCTTTCGGGAAAACCAACCTTGTGGGAAAACAAACCTTGTGGGAAAACAAACCTTGTGGGAAAACAAACCTTGTGGGAAAACAAACCTTATGGGAAAACAAACCTTGCGGGGAAACAAACCTTGTGGGAAAACCAACCTTGCGGGAAAGCGAACCTTTTGGGAAAACCAACACAGTGGGAAAACAAACCGTGTGGGAAAACCAACCTTGCGGAAAAACCAACCTTGGGGGAAAACAAAGCTTGTGGGAAAACAAACCTTGTGGGAAAACCAACCTAGTGGGAAAAACAACCTAGTGGGAAAACAAACCTTGTGAGAAAACAAACCTTGTGGGAAAACCAACCTTATGGTGAAAGCAACCCTGCGGGAAAACCAACCTTCTGGGAAAACCAACCTTGTGGGAAAGCGAACCTTTTGGGAAAACCAACACAGTGGGAAAACAAACCTTGTGGGAAAACACACCTTATGGGGAAACAAACCTAGTGGGAAAACAAACCTTGTGAGAAAACAACCCTTGTGGGAAAACCAACCTTGTGGGGAAACAAACCTTGCGGGAAAACTAATCTTGTGGGAAAACAAACCCTGCGGGAAAACCAACCTTGTGGGAAAACCAACCTTGTGGGGAAACAAACCTTTCGGGAAAACTAACCTTGTGGGAAAACAAACCCTGCGGGAAAACGAACCTTGTGGGAAAACAAACCTTGTGGGAAAACAAACCTTGTGGGAAAACAAACCTTGTGAGAAAACAAACCTTGTGGGAAAACCAACCTTATGGGGAAACAAACCCTGTGGGAAAACCAACCTTGTGGGAAAACCAACCTTGCGGGAAAGCGAACCTTTTGGGAAAACCAACACAGTGGGAAAACAAACCTTGTGAGAAAACAATCCTTGTGGGAAAACAAACCTTGTGGGGAAACAAACCTTGTGGGGAAACAAACCTTGTGGGAAAACTAACCTTGTGGGAAAACAAACCTTGCGGGAAAACTAACCTTGTGGGAAAACAAACCCTGCGGGAAAACCAACCTTGTGGGAAAACCAACCTTGTGGGGAAACTAACCTTTCGGGAAAACAAACCTTGTGGGAAAACAAACCTTGTGGGAAAACAAACCTTATGGAGAAAGCAACCCTGCGGGAAAACCAACCTTGTGGGAAAACCAACCTTGTGGGAAAGCGAACCTTTTGGGAAAACCAACACAGTGGGAAAACAAACCTTGTGGGAAAACCAACCTTGCGGGAAAACCAACCTTGTGGGAAAACAAACCTTGTGGGAAAACAAACCTTGTGGGAAAACAAACCTTGCGGGAAAACCAACCTTGTGGGAAAACAAACCTTGTGGGAAAACAAACCTTGTGGGAAAACAAACCTTGTGGGAAAACAAACCTTATGGGAAAACAAACCTTGTGGGGAAACAAACCTTGTGGGAAAACCAACCTTGCGGGAAAGCGAACCTTTTGGGAAAACCAACACAGTGGGAAAACAAACATTGTGGGAATACCAACCTTGCGGGAAAACCAACCTTGTGGGAAAACAAACCTTGTGGGAAAACAAACCTTGTGGGAAAACAAACCTTGCGGGAAAACCAACCTTGTGGGAAAACAAACCTTGTGGGAAAACAAACCTTGTGGGAAAACAAACCTTGTGGGAAAACAAACCTTATGGGAAAACAAACCTTGTGGGGAAACAAACCTTGTGGGAAAACCAACCTTGCGGGAAAGCGAACCTTTTGGGAAAACCAACACAGTGGGAAAACAAACCTTGTGGGAAAACCACCCTAGTGGGAAAACAACCTAGTGGGAAAACAAACCTTGTGAGAAAACAAACCTTGTGGGAAAACCAACCTTATGGGGAAAGCAACCCTGCGGGAAAACCAACCTTGTGGGAAAACCAACCATGTGGGAAAGCGAACCTTTTGGGAAAACCAACACAGTGGGAAAACAAACCTTGTGGGAAAACCAACCTTGCGGGAAAACCAACCTTGGGGGAAAACAAACCTTGTGGGAAAAGAAACCTTGTGGGGAAACAAACCTTTCGGGAAAACCAACCTTGTGGGAAAACAAACCTTGTGGGAAAACAAACCTTGTGGGAAAACAAACCTTGTGGGAAAACAAACCTTGTGAGAAAACAAACCTTGTGGGGAAACAAACCTAGTGGGAAAACAAACCTTGTGAGAAAACAAACCTTGTGGGAAAACCAACCTTATGGGAAAACAAACCTAGTGGGAAATCAAACCTTGTGGGGAAACAAACCTTTCGGGAAAACCAACCTTGTGGGAAAACAAACCTTGTGGGAAAACAAACCTTGTGGGAAAACAAACCTTGTGGGAAAACAAAACTTATGGGAAAACAAACCTTGTGGGGAAAAAAACCTTGTGGGAAAACCAACCTTGCGGGAAAGCGAACCTTTTGGGAAAACCAACACGGTGGGAAAAAAAACCTTGTGGGAAAACCAACCTTGCGGGAAAACCAACCTTAGGGGAAAACAAACCTTGTGGGTAAACAAACCTTGTGGGAAAACCAACCTAGTGGGAAAAGCAACATAGTGGGAAAACAAACCTTGTGAGAAAACAAACCTTGTGGGAAAACTAACCTTATGGGGAAAGCAACCCTGCGGGAAAACCAACCTTGTGGGAAAACCAACCTTGTGGGAAAGCGAACCTTTTGGGAAAACCAACACGGTGGGAAGAAAAACCTTGTGGGAAAACCAACCTTGCGGGAAAACCAACCTTGGGGGAAAACAAACCTTGTGGGAAAACAAACCTTGTGGGGAAACAAACCTAGTGGGAAAACAAACCTTGTGAGATAACAATCCTTGTGGGAAAACAAACCTTGTGGGGAAACAAACCTTGCGGGAAAACTAACCTTGTGGGAAAACAAACCCTGCGGGAAAACCAACCTTGTGGGAAAACCAACCTTGTGGGGAAACAAACCTTTCGGGAAAACTAACCTTGTGGGAAAACAAACCCTCCGGGAAAACGAACCTTGTGGGAAAACAAACCTTGTGGGAAAACAAACCTTGTGGGAAAACAAACCTTGTGAGAAAACAAACCTTGTGGGAAAACCAACCTTATGGGGAAACAAACCCTGCGGGAAAACCAACCTTGTGGGAAAACCAACCTTGCGGGAAAGCGAACCTTTTGGGAAAACCAACACAGTGGGAAAACAAACCTTGTGAGAAAACAATCCTTGTGGGAAAACAAACCTTGTGGGGAAACAAACCTTGTGGGGAAACAAACCTAGTGGGAAAACTAACCTTGTGGGAAAACAAACCTTGCGGGAAAACTAACCTTGTGGGAAAACAAACCCTGCGGGAAAACCAACCTTGTGGGAAAACCAACCTTGTGGGGAAACAAACCTTTCGGGAAAACAAACCTTGTGGGAAAACAAACCTTGTGGGAAAACAAACCTTATGGGGAAAGCAACCCTGCGGGAAAACCAACCTTGTGGGAAAACCAACCTTGTGGGAAAGCGAACCTTTTGGGAAAACCAACACAGTGGGAAAACAAACCTTGTGGGAAAACCAACCTTGCGGGAAAACCAACCTTGTGGGAAAACAAACCTTGTGGGAAAACAAACCTTGGGGGAAAACAAACCTTGTGGGAAAACAAACCTTGTGGGGAAACAAACCTAGTGGGAAAACAAACCTTGTGAGAAAACAATCCTTGTGGGAAAACAAACCTTGTGGGGAAACAAACCTTGCGGGAAAACTAACCTTGTGGGAAAACAAACCCTGCGGGAAAGCGAACCTTTTGGGAAAACCAACACAGTGGGAAAACAAACCTTGTGAGAAAACAATCCTTGTGGGAAAACAAACCTTGTGGGGAAACAAACCTTGTGGGAAAACAAACCTTGTGAGAAAACAAACCTTGTGGGGAAACAAACCTTGTGGGAAAACCAACCTTGCGGGAAAGCGAACCTTTTGGGAAAACCAACCTTGGGGGAAAACAAAGCTTGTGGGAAAACCAACCTTATGGGGAAACAAACCCTGCGGGAAAACCAACCTTGTGGGAAAACCAACCTTGCGGGAAAGCGAACCTTTTGGGAAAACCAACACAGTGGGAAAACAAACCTTGTGAGAAAACAATCCTTGTGGGAAAACAAACCTTGTGGGGAAACAAACCTTGTGGGGAAACAAACCTTGTGGGAAAACTAACCTTGTGGGAAAACAAACCTTGCGGGAAAACTAACCTTGTGGGAAAACAAACCCTGCGGGAAAACCAACCTTGTGGGAAAACCAACCTTGTGGGGAAACAAACCTTTCGGGAAAACCAACCATGTGGGAAAACAAACCTTGTGGGAAAACAAACCTTGTGGGAAAACAAACCTTATGGGGAAAGCAACCCTGCGGGAAAAACAACCTTGTGGGAAAACCAACCTTGTGGGAAAGCGAACATTTTGGGAAAACCAACACAGTGGGAAAACAAACCTTGTGGGAAAACCAACCTTGTGGGAAAACCAACCTTGTGGGAAAACAAACCTTGTGGGAAAACAAACCTTGTGGGAAAACAAACCTTATGGGAAAACAAACCTTGTGGGGAAACAAACCTTGTGGGAAAACCAACCTTGCGGGAAAGCGAACCTTTTGGGAAAACCAACACAGTGGGAAAACAAACAATGTGGGAAAACCAACCTTGCGGGAAAAACAACCTTGGGGGAAAACAAAGCTTGTGGGAAAACAAACCTTGTGGGAAAACCAACCTAGTGGGAAAACAACCTAGTGGGAAAACAAACCTTGTGAGAAAACAAACCTTGTGGGAAAACAAACCTTGTGGGAAAACAAACCTTGTGGGAAAACAAACCTTGTGGGAAAACAAAACTTATCGGAAAACTAACCTTATAGGAAAACAAACCTTGCGGGGAAACAAACCTTGTGGGAAAACCAACCTTGTGGGGAAACAAACCTTGTGGGAAAACAAACCTTGTGAGAAAACAATCCTTGTGGGAAAACAAACCTTGTGGGGAAACAAACCTTGTGGGGAAACAAACCTTGTGGGAAAACTAACCTTGTGGGAAAACAAACCTTGCGGGAAAACTAACCTTGTGGGAAAACAAACCCTGCGGGAAAACCAACCTTGTGGGAAAAAAAACCTTGTGGGGAAACTAACCTTTCGGGAAAACCAACCTTGTGGGAAAACAAACCTTGTGGGAAAACAAACCTTGTGGGAAAACAAACCTTGTGGGAAAACAAACCTTATGGGAAAACAAACCTTGCGGGGAAACAAACCTTGTGGGGAATCAAACCTTGTGGGGAAACAAACCTTGTGGGAAAACTAACCTTGTGGGAAAACAAACCTTGTGGGAAAACAAACCTTGTGAGAAAACAAACCTTGTGGGAAAACCAACCTTATGGGGAAAGAAACCTTGTGGGGAAACAAACCTTTCGGGAAAACCAACCTTGTGGGAAAACAAACCTTGTGGGAAAACAAACCTTGTGGGAAAACAAACCTTGTGGGAAAACAAACCTTATGGGAAAACAAACCTTGCGGGGAAACAAACCTTGTGGGAAAACCAACCTTGCGGGAAAGCGAACCTTTTGGGAAAACCAACACAGTGGGAAAACAAACCGTGTGGGAAAACCAACCTTGCGGAAAAACCAACCTTGGGGGAAAACAAAGCTTGTGGGAAAACAAACCTTGTGGGAAAACCAACCTAGTGGGAAAAACAACCTAGTGGGAAAACAAACCTTGTGAGAAAACAAACCTTGTGGGAAAACCAACCTTATGGTGAAAGCAACCCTGCGGGAAAACCAACCTTCTGGGAAAACCAACCTTGTGGGAAAGCGAACCTTTTGGGAAAACCAACACAGTGGGAAAACAAACCTTGTGGGAAAACACACCTTATGGGGAAACAAACCTAGTGGGAAAACAAACCTTGTGAGAAAACAACCCTTGTGGGAAAACCAACCTTGTGGGGAAACAAACCTTGCGGGAAAACTAATCTTGTGGGAAAACAAACCCTGCGGGAAAACCAACCTTGTGGGAAAACCAACCTTGTGGGGAAACAAACCTTTCGGGAAAACTAACCTTGTGGGAAAACAAACCCTGCGGGAAAACGAACCTTGTGGGAAAACAAACCTTGTGGGAAAACAAACCTTGTGGGAAAACAAACCTTGTGAGAAAACAAACCTTGTGGGAAAACCAACCTTATGGGGAAACAAACCCTGTGGGAAAACCAACCTTGTGGGAAAACCAACCTTGCGGGAAAGCGAACCTTTTGGGAAAACCAACACAGTGGGAAAACAAACCTTGTGAGAAAACAATCCTTGTGGGAAAACAAACCTTGTGGGGAAACAAACCTTGTGGGGAAACAAACCTTGTGGGAAAACTAACCTTGTGGTAAAACAAACCTTGCGGGAAAACTAACCTTGTGGGAAAACAAACCCTGCGGGAAAACCAACCTTGTGGGAAAACCAACCTTGTGGGGAAACTAACCTTTCGGGAAAACAAACCTTGTGGGAAAACAAACCTTGTGGGAAAACAAACCTTATGGAGAAAGCAACCCTGCGGGAAAACCAACCTTGTGGGAAAACCAACCTTGTGGGAAAGCGAACCTTTTGGGAAAACCAACACAGTGGGAAAACAAACCTTGTGGGAAAACCAACCTTGCGGGAAAACCAACCTTGTGGGAAAACAAACCTTGTGGGAAAACAAACCTTGTGGGAAAACAAACCTTGCGGGAAAACCAACCTTGTGGGAAAACAAACCTTGTGGGAAAACAAACCTTGTGGGAAAACAAACCTTGTGGGAAAACAAACCTTATGGGAAAACAAACCTTGTGGGGAAACAAACCTTGTGGGAAAACCAACCTTGCGGGAAAGCGAACCTTTTGGGAAAACCAACACAGTGGGAAAACAAACATTGTGGGAATACCAACCTTGCGGGAAAACCAACCTTGGGGGAAAACAAAGCTTGTGGGAAAACAAACCTTGTGGGAAAACCACCCTAGTGGGAAAACAACCTAGTGGGAAAACAAACCTTGTGAGAAAACAAACCTTGTGGGAAAACCAACCTTATGGGGAAAGCAACCCTGCGGGAAAACCAACCTTGTGGGAAAACCAACCATGTGGGAAAGCGAACCTTTTGGGAAAACCAACACAGTGGGAAAACAAACCTTGTGGGAAAACCAACCTTGCGGGAAAACCAACCTTGGGGGAAAACAAACCTTGTGGGAAAAGAAACCTTGTGGGGAAACAAACCTTTCGGGAAAACCAACCTTGTGGGAAAACAAACCTTGTGGGAAAACAAACCTTGTGGGAAAACAAACCTTGTGGGAAAACAAACCTTGTGAGAAAACAAACCTTGTGGGGAAACAAACCTAGTGGGAAAACAAACCTTGTGAGAAAACAAACCTTGTGGGAAAACCAACCTTATGGGAAAACAAACCTAGTGGGAAATCAAACCTTGTGGGGAAACAAACCTTTCGGGAAAACCAACCTTGTGGGAAAACAAACCTTGTGGGAAAACAAACCTTGTGGGAAAACAAACCTTGTGGGAAAACAAAACTTATGGGAAAACAAACCTTGTGGGGAAAAAAACCTTGTGGGAAAACCAACCTTGCGGGAAAGCGAACCTTTTGGGAAAACCAACACGGTGGGAAAAAAAACCTTGTGGGAAAACCAACCTTGCGGGAAAACCAACCTTAGGGGAAAACAAACCTTGTGGGTAAACAAACCTTGTGGGAAAACCAACCTAGTGGGAAAAGCAACATAGTGGGAAAACAAACCTTGTGAGAAAACAAACCTTGTGGGAAAACTAACCTTATGGGGAAAGCAACCCTGCGGGAAAACCAACCTTGTGGGAAAACCAACCTTGTGGGAAAGCGAACCTTTTGGGAAAACCAACACGGTGGGAAGAAAAACCTTGTGGGAAAACCAACCTTGCGGGAAAACCAACCTTGGGGGAAAACAAACCTTGTGGGAAAACAAACCTTGTGGGGAAACAAACCTAGTGGGAAAACAAACCTTGTGAGATAACAATCCTTGTGGGAAAACAAACCTTGTGGGGAAACAAACCTTGCGGGAAAACTAACCTTGTGGGAAAACAAACCCTGCGGGAAAACCAACCTTGTGGGAAAACCAACCTTGTGGGGAAACAAACCTTTCGGGAAAACTAACCTTGTGGGAAAACAAACCCTCCGGGAAAACGAACCTTGTGGGAAAACAAACCTTGTGGGAAAACAAACCTTGTGGGAAAACAAACCTTGTGAGAAAACAAACCTTGTGGGAAAACCAACCTTATGGGGAAACAAACCCTGCGGGAAAACCAACCTTGTGGGAAAACCAACCTTGCGGGAAAGCGAACCTTTTGGGAAAACCAACACAGTGGGAAAACAAACCTTGTGAGAAAACAATCCTTGTGGGAAAACAAACCTTGTGGGGAAACAAACCTTGTGGGGAAACAAACCTAGTGGGAAAACTAACCTTGTGGGAAAACAAACCTTGCGGGAAAACTAACCTTGTGGGAAAACAAACCCTGCGGGAAAACCAACCTTGTGGGAAAACCAACCTTGTGGGGAAACAAACCTTTCGGGAAAACAAACCTTGTGGGAAAACAAACCTTGTGGGAAAACAAACCTTATGGGGAAAGCAACCCTGCGGGAAAACCAACCTTGTGGGAAAACCAACCTTGTGGGAAAGCGAACCTTTTGGGAAAACCAACACAGTGGGAAAACAAACCTTGTGGGAAAACCAACCTTGCGGGAAAACCAACCTTGTGGGAAAACAAACCTTGTGGGAAAACAAACCTTGGGGGAAAACAAACCTTGTGGGAAAACAAACCTTGTGGGGAAACAAACCTAGTGGGAAAACAAACCTTGTGAGAAAACAATCCTTGTGGGAAAACAAACCTTGTGGGGAAACAAACCTTGCGGGAAAACTAACCTTGTGGGAAAACAAACCCTGCGGGAAAACCAACCTTGTGGGAAAACCAACCTTGTGGGGAAACAAACCTTTCGGGAAAACCAACCTTGTGGGAAAACAAACCTTGTGGGAAAACAAACCTTGTGGGAAAACAAACCTTGTGAGAAAACAAACCTTGTGGGGAAACAAACCTAGTGGGAAAACAAACCTTGTGAGAAAACAAACCTTGTGGGAAAACCAACCTTATGGGAAAACAAACCTAATGGGAAAACAAACCTTGTGGGGAAACAAACCTTTCGGGAACACCAACCTTGTGGGAAAACAAACCTTGTGGGAAAACAAACCTTGTGGGAAAACAAACCTTGTGGGAAAACAAACCTTATGGGAAAACAAACCTTGTGGGGAAACAAACCTTGTGGGAAAACCAACCTTGCGGGAAAGCGAACCTTTTGGGAAAACCAACACAGTGGGAAAACAAACCTTGTGGGAAAACCAACCTTGCGGGAAAACCAACCTTGGGGGAAAACAAAGCTTGTGGGAAAACCAACCTTGTGGGAAAACCAACCTTATGGGGAAAGCAACCCTGCGGGAAAACCAACCTTGTGGGAAAACCAACCTTGGGGGAAAACCAACCTTGCGGGAAAACCAACCTTGGGGGAAAACAAAGCTTGTGGGAAAACAAACCTTGTGGGAAAACCAACCTAGTGGGAAAAACAACCTAGTGGGAAAACCAACCTTGTGAGAAAACAAACCTTGTGGGAAAACCAACCTTATGGGGAAAGCAACCCTGCGGGAAAACCAACCTTGTGGGAAAACCAACCTTGTGGGAAAGCGAACCTTTTAGGAAAACCAACACAGTGGGAAAACAAACCTTGTGGGAAAACCAACCTTGCGGGAAAGCGAACCTTTTGGGAAAACCAACACAGTGGGAAAACAAACCTTGTGGGAAAACCAACCTTGCGGGAAAACCAACCTTGGGGAAAACAAAGCTTGTGGGAAAACAAACCTTGTGAGAAAACAAACCTTGTGGGAAAACCAACCTTGCGGGAAAGCGAACCTTGCGGGAAAGCTAACCTTTTGGGAAAACCAACACAGTGGGAAAACAAACCTTGTGAGAAAACAATCCTTGTGGGAAAACAAACCTTGTGGGGAAACAAACCTTGTGGGGAAACAAACCTTGTGGGAAAACTAACCTTGTGGGAAAACAAACCTTGCGGGAAAACTAACCTTGTGGGAAAACAAACCCTGCGGGAAAACCAACCTTGTGGGAAAACCAACCTTGTGGGGAAACAAACCTTTCGGGAAAACCAACCTTGTGAGAAAACAAACCTTGTGGGAAAACAAACCTTGTGGGAAAACCAACCTAGTGGGAAAACAAACCTTGTGGGGAAACAAACCTTGTGGGAAAACTAACCTTGTGGGAAAACAAACCTTGCGGGAAAACTAACCTTGTGGGAAAACAAACCCTGCGGGAAAACCAACCTTGTGGGAAAACCAACCTTGTGGGGAAACAAACCTTTCGGGAAAACCAACCTTGTGAGAAAACAAACCTTGTGGGAAAAGAAACCTTGTGGGAAAACCAACCTTATAGGGATAGAAACCCTGCGGGAAAACCAACCTTGTGGGAAAACCAACCTTGTGGGAAAGCGAACCTTTTGGGAAAACAAACCTTGTGGGAAAACAAACCTTGTGGGAAAACAAACCTTGTGAGAAAACAAACCTTGTGGGAAAACCAACCTTATGGGGAAAGAAACCTTGTGGGGAAACAAACCTTTCGGGAAAACCAACCTTGTGGGACAACAAACCTTGTGGGAAAGAAAACCTTGTGGGAAAACAAACCTTGTGGGAAAACAAACCTTATGGGAAAACAAACCTTGTGGGGAAACAAACCTTGTGGGAAAACCAACCTTGCGGGAAAGCGAACCTTTTGGGAAAACCAACACAGTGGGAAAACAAACCTAGTGGGAAAACCAACCTTGCGGGAAAACCAACCTTGGGGGAAAACAAAGCTTGTGGGAAAACAAACCTTGTGGGAAAACCAACCTAGTGGAAAAAACAACCTAGTGGGAAAACAAACCTTGTGAGAAAACAAACCTTGTGGGAAAACAAACCTTATGGTGAAAGCAACCCTGCGGGAAAACCAACCTTGTGGGAAAGCGAACCTTTTGGGAAAACCAACACAGTGGGAAAACAAACCTTGTGGGAAAACCAACCTTGCGGGAAAACCAACCTTGGGGGAAAACAAACCTTGTGGGAAAACAAACCTTGTGGGGAAACAAACCTAGTGGGAAAACAAACCTTGTGAGAAAACAATCCTTGTGGGAAAACAAACCTTGTGGGGAAACAAACCTTGCGGGAAAACTAACCTTGTGGGAAAACAAACCCTGCGGGAAAACCAACCTTGTGGGAAAACCAACCTTGTGGGAAAACAAACAATTCGGGAAAACCAACCTTGTGGGAAAACAAACCTTGTGGGAAAACAAACCTTGTGGGAAAACAAGCCTTGTGAGAAAACAAACCTTGTGGGGAAACAAACCTAGTGGGAAAACAAACCTTGTGGGAAAACAAACCTTGTGAGAAAACAAACCTTGTGGGGAAACAAACCTAGTGGGAAAACAAACCTTGTGAGAAAACAAACCTTGTGGGAAAACCAACCTTATGGGAAAACAAACCTAGTGGGAAAACAAACCTTGTGGGGAAACAAGCCTTTCGGGAAAACCAACCTTGTGGGAAAACAAACCTTGTGGGAAAACAAACCTTGTGGGAAAACAAACCTTGTGGGAAAACAAATCTTAGGGGAAAACAAACCTTGTGGGGAAACAAACCTTGTGGGAAAACCAACCTTGCGGGAAAGCGAACCTTTTGGGAAAACCAACACAGTGGGAAAACAAACCTTGTGGGAAAACCAACCTTGCGGGAAAACCAACCTTGGGGGGAAAACAAAGCTTGTGGGAAAACAAACCTTGTGGGAAAACCAACCTAGTGGGAAAAACAACCTAGTGGGAAAACAAACCTTGTGAGAAAACAAACCTTGTGGGAAAACCAACCTTATGGGGAAAGCAACCCTGCGGGAAAACCAACCTTGTGGGAAAACCAACCTTGTGGGAAAGCGAACCTTTTGGGAAAACCGACACAGTGGGAAAACAAACCTTGTGGGAAAACAAACCTTGTGGGGAAACAAACCTAGTGGGAAAACAAACCTTGTGAGAAAACAATCCTTGTGGGAAAACAAACCTTGTGGGGAAACAAACCTTGCGGGAAAACTAACCTTGTGAGAAAACAAACCCTGCGGGAAAACCAACCTTGTGGGAAAACAAACCTTGTGGGGAAACAAACCTTTCGGGAAAACTAACCTTGTGGGAAAACAAACCCTGCGGGAAAACCAACCTTGTGGGAAAACAAACCTTGTGGGAAAACAAACCTTGTGGGAAAACAAACCTTGTGAGAAAACAAACCTTGTGGGAAAACCAACCTTATGGGGAAACAAACCCTGCGGGAAAACCAACCTTGTGGGAAAACGAACCTTGCGGGAAAGCGAACCTTTTGGGAAAACCAACACAGTGGGAGAACAAACCTTGTGAGAAAATAATCCTTGTGGGAAAACAAACCTTGTGGGGAAACAAACCTTGTGTGGAAACAAACCTTGTGGGAAAACTAACCTTGTGGGAAAACAAACCTTGCGGGAAAACTAACCTTGTGGGAAAACAAACCCTGCGGGAAAACCAACCTTGTGGGCAAACCAACCTTGTGGGGAAACAAACCTTTCGGGAAAACCAACCTAGTGGGAAAACAAACCTTGTGGGAAAACAAACCTTGTGGGAAAACAAACCTTATGGGGAAAGCAACCCTGCGGGAAAACTAACCTTGTGGGAAAACCAACCTTATGGGGAAAGCAACCCTGCGGGAAAACCAACCTTGTGGGAAAACCAACCTTGTGGGAAAGCGAACCTTTTGGGAAAACCAACACGGTGGGAAAAAAAACCTTGTGGGAAAACAAACCTTGTGGGGAAAAAAACCTTGCGGGAAAACTAACCTTGTGGGAAAACAAACCCTGCGGGAAAACCAACCTTGTGGGAAAACCAACCTTGTGGGGAAACAAACCTTTCGGGAAAACTAACCTTGTGGGAAAACAAACCCTCCGGGAAAACGAACCTTGTGGGAAAACAAACCTTGTGGGAAAACAAACCTTGTGGGAAAACAAACCTTGTGAGAAAACAAACCTTGTGGGAAAACCAACCTTATGGGGAAACAAACCCTGCGGGAAAACCAACCTTGTGGGAAAACCAACCTTGCAGGAAAGCGAACCTTTTGGGAAAACCAACACAGTGGGAAAACAAACCTTGTGAGAAAACAATCCTTGTGGGAAAACAAACCTTGTGGGGAAACAAACCTTGTGGGGAAACAAACCTTGTGGGAAAACTAACCTTGTGGGAAAACAAACCTTGCGGGAAAACTAACCTTGTGGGAAAACAAACCCTGCGGGAAAACCAACCTTGTGGGAAAACCAACCTTGTGGGGAAACAAACCTTTCGGGAAAACAAACCTTGTGGGAAAACAAACCTTATGGGGAAAGCAACCCTGCGGGAAAACCAACCTTGTGGGAAAACCAACATTGTGGGAAAGCGAACCTTTTGGGAAAACCAACACAGTGGGAAAACAAACCTTGTGGGAAAACCAACCTTGCGGGAAAACCAACCTTGTGGGAAAACAAACCTTGTGGGAAAACAAACCTTCGGGGAAAACAAACCTTGTGGGAAAACAAACCTTGTGGGGAAACAAACCTAGTGGGAAAACAAACCTTGTGAGAAAACAATCCTTGTGGGAAAACAAACCTTGTGGGGAAACAAACCTTGCGGGAAAACTAACCTTTTGGGAAAACAAACCCTGCGGGAAAACCAACCTTGTGGGAAAACCAACCTTGCGGGGAAACAAACCTTTCGGGAAAACCAACCTTGTGGGAAAACAAACCTTGTGGGAAAACAAACCTTGTGGGAAAACAAACCTTGTGAGAAAACAAACCTTGTGGGGAAACAAACCTAGTGGGAAAACAAACCTTGTGAGAAAACAAACCTTGTGGGAAAACCAACCTTATGGGAAAACAAACCTAATGGGAAAACAAACCTTGTGGGGAAACAAACATTTCGGGAAAACCAACCTTGTGGGAAAACAAACCTTGTGGGAAAACAAACCTTGTGGGAAAACAAACCTTGTGGGAAAACAAACCTTATGGGAAAACAAACCTTGTGGGGAAACAAACCTTGTGGGAAAACCAACCTTGCGGGAAAGCGAACCTTTTGGGAAAACCAACACAGTGGGAAAACAAACCTTGTGGGAAAACCAACCTTGCGGGAAAACCAACCTTGGGGGAAAACAAAGCTTGTGGGAAAACCAACCTTGTGGGAAAACCAACCTTATGGGGAAAGCAACCCTGCGGGAAAACCAACCTTGTGGGAAAACCAACTTTGGGGGAAAACCAACCTTGCGGGAAAACCAACCTTGGGGGAAAACAAAGCTTGTGGGAAAACAAACCTTGTGGGAAAACCAACCTAGTGGGAAAAACAACCTAGTGGGAAAACAAACCTTGTGAGAAAACAAACCTTGTGGGAAAACCAACCTTATGGGGAAAGCAACCCTGAGGGAAAACCAACCTTGTGGGAAAACCAACCTTGTGGGAAAGCGAACCTTTTGGGAAAAACAACACAGTGGGAAAACAAACCTTGTGGGAAAACCAACCTTGCGGGAAAGCGAACCTTTTGGGAAAACCAACACAGTGGGAAAACAAACCTTGTGGGAAAACCAACCTTGCGGGAAAACCAACCTTGGGGAAAAACAAAGCTAGTGGGAAAACAAACCTTGTGAGAAAACAAACCTTGTGGGAAAACCAACCTTGCGGGAAAGCGAACCTTGCGGGAAAGCGAACCTTTTGGGAAAACCAACACAGTGGGAAAACAAACCTTGTGAGAAAACAATCCTTGTGGGAAAACAAACCTTGTGGGGAAACAAACCTTGTGGGGAAACAAACCTTGTGGGAAAACTAACCTTGTGGGAAAACAAACCTTGCGGGAAAACTAACCTTGTGGGAAAACAAACCCTGCGGGAAAACCAACCTTGTGGGAAAACCAAGCTTGTGGGGAAACAAACCTTTCGGGAAAACCAACCTTGTGAGAAAAAAAACCTTGTGGGAAAACAAACCTTGTGGGAAAACCAACCTAGTGGGAAAACAAACCTTGTGAGAAAACAATCCTTGTGGGAAAACAAACCTTGTGGGAAAAGAAACCTTGTGGGAAAACCAACCTTATAGGGAAAGAAACCCTGCGGGAAAACCAACCTTGTGGGAAAACCAACCTTGTAGGAAAGCGAACCTTTTGGGAAAACAAACCTTGTGGGAAAACAAACCTTGTGGGAAAACAAACCTTGTGAGAAAACAAACCTTGTGGGAAAACCAACCTTATGGGGAAAGAAACCTTGTGGGGAAACAAACCTTTCGGGAAAACCAACCTTGTGGGAAAACAAACCTTGTGGGAAAACAAACCTTGTGGGAAAACAAACCTTGTGGGAAAACAAACCTTATGGGAAAACAAACCTTGTGGGGAAACAAACCTTGTGGGAAAACCAACCTTGCGGGAAAGCGAACCTTTTGGGAAAACCAACACAGTGGGAAAACAAACCTTGTGGGAAAACCAACCTTGCGGGAAAACCAACCTTGGGGGAAAACAAAGCTTGTGGGAAAACAAACCTTGTGGGAAAACCAACCTAGTGGAAAAAACAACCTAGTGGGAAAACAAACCTTGTGAGAAAACAAACCTTGTGGGAAAACAAACCTTATGGTGAAAGCAACCTTGCGGGAAAACCAACCTTGTTGGAAAGCGAACCTTTTGGGAAAACCAACACAGTGGGAAAACAAACCTTGTGGGAAAACCAACCTTGCGGGAAAACCAACCTTGGGGGAAAACAAACCTTGTGGGAAAACAAACCTTGTGGGGAAACAAACCTAGTGGGAAAACAAACCTTGTGATAAAACAATCCTTGTGGGAAAACAAACCTTGTGGGAAAACAAACCCTGCGGGAAAACCAACCCTGTGGGAAAACCAACCTTGTGGGAAAACAAACATTTCGGGAAAACCAACCTTGTGGGAAAACAAACCTTGTGGGAAAACGAACCTTGTGGGAAAACAAACCTTGTGAGAAAACAAACCTTGTGGGGAAACAAACCTAGTGGGAAAACAAACCTTGTGGGAAAACAAACCTTGTGAGAAAACAAACCTTGTGGGGAAACAAACCTAGTGGGAAAATAAACCTTGTGGGAAAACAAACCTTGTGAGAAAACAAACCTTGTGGGGAAACAAACCTAGTGGGAAAACAAACCTTGTGAGAAAACAAACCTTGTGGGAAAACCAACCTTATGGGAAAACAAACCTAGTGGGAAAACAAACCTTGTGGGAAAACAAACCTTGTGGGAAAACAAACCTTGTGGGAAAACAAATCTTAGGGGAAAACAAACCTTGTGGGGAAACAAACCTTGTGGGAAAACCAACCTTGCGGGAAAGCGAACCTTTTGGGAAAACCAACACAGTGGGAAAACAAACCTTGTGGGAAAACCAACCTTGCGGGAAAACCAACCTTGGGGGAAAACAAAGCTTGTGGGAAAACAAACCTTGTGGGAAAACCAACCTAGTGGGAAAAACAACCTAGTGGGAAAACAAACCTTGTGAGAAAACAAACCTTGTGGGAAAACCAACCTTATGGGGAAAGCAACCCTGCGGGAAAACCAACATTGTGGGAAAACCAACCTTGTGGGAAAGCGAACCTTTTGGGAAAACCGACACAGTGGGAAAACAAACCTTGTGGGAAAACAAACCTTGTGGGGAAACAAACCTAGTGGGAAAACAAACCTTGTGAGAAAACAATCCTTGTGGGAAAACAAACCTTGTGGGGAAACAAACCTTGCGGGAAAACTAACCTTGTGGGAAAACAAACCCTGCGGGAAAACCAACCTTGTGGGAAAACAAACCTTGTGGGGAAACAAACCTTTCGGGAAAACTAACCTTGTGGGAAAACAAACCCTGCGGGAAAACCAACCTTGTGGGAAAACAAACCTTGTGGGAAAACAAACCTTGTGGGAAAACAAACCTTGTGAGAAAACAAACCTTGTGGGAAAACCAACCTTATTGGGAAACAAACCCTGCGGGAAAACCAACCTTGTGGGAAAACGAACCTTGCGGGAAAGCGAACCTTTTGGGAAAACCAACACAGTGGGAAAACAAACCTTGTGAGAAAACAATCCTTGTGGGAAAACAAACCTTGTGGGGAAACAAACCTTGTGGGGAAACAAACCTTGTGGGAAAACTAACCTTGTGGGAAAACAAACCTTGCGGGAAAACTAACCTTGTGGGAAAACAAACCCTGCGGGAAAACCAACCTTGTGGGAAAACCAAGCTTGTGGGGAAACAAACCTTTCGGGAAAACCAACCTTGTGAGAAAAAAAACCTTGTGGGAAAACAAACCTTGTGGGAAAACCAACCTAGTGGGAAAACAAACCTTGTGAGAAAACAATCCTTGTGGGAAAACAAACCTTGTGGGAAAAGAAACCTTGTGGGAAAACCAACCTTATAGGGAAAGAAACCCTGCGGGAAAACCAACCTTGTGGGAAAACCAACCTTGTGGGAAAGCGAACCTTTTGGGAAAACAAACCTTGTGGGAAAACAAACCTTGTGGGAAAACAAACCTTGTGAGAAAACAAACCTTGTGGGAAAACCAACCTTATGGGGAAAGAAACCTTGTGGGGAAACAAACCTTTCGGGAAAACCAACCTTGTGGGAAAACAAACCTTTTGGGAAAACAAACCTTGTGGGAAAACAAACCTTGTGGGAAAACAAACCTTATGGGAAAACAAACCTTGTGGGGAAACAAACCTTGTGGGAAAACCAACCTTGCGGGAAAGCGAACCTTTTGGGAAAACCAACACAGTGGGAAAACAAACCTTGTGGGAAAACCAACCTTGCGGGAAAACCAACCTTGGGGGAAAACAAAGCTTGTGGGAAAACAAACCTTGTGGGAAAACCAACCTAGTGGAAAAAACAACCTAGTGGGAAAACAAACCTTGTGAGAAAACAAACCTTGTGGGAAAACAAACCTTATGGTGAAAGCAACCTTGCGGGAAAACCAACCTTGTGGGAAAGCGAACCTTTTGGGAAAACCAACACAGTGGGAAAACAAACCTTGTGGGAAAACCAACCTTGCGGGAAAACCAACCTTGGGGGAAAACAAACCTTGTGGGAAAACAAACCTTGTGGGGAAACAAACCTAGTGGGAAAACAAACCTTGTGATAAAACAATCCTTGTGGGAAAACAAACCTTGTGGGAAAACAAACCCTGCGGGAAAACCAACTTTGTGGGAAAACCAACCTTGTGGGAAAACAAACCTTGTGAGAAAACAAACCTTGTGGGGAAACAAACCTAGTGGGAAAACAAACCTTGTGGGAAAACAAACCTTGTGAGAAAACAAACCTTGTGGGGAAACAAACCTAGTGGGAAAATAAACCTTGTGGGAAAACAAACCTTGTGAGAAAACAAACCTTGTGGGGAAACAAACCTAGTGGGAAAACAAACCTTGTGAGAAAACAAACCTTGTGGGAAAACCAACCTTATGGGAAAACAAACCTAGTGGGAAAACAAACCTTGTGGGAAAACAAACCTTGTGGGAAAACAAACCTTGTGGGAAAACAAATCTTAGGGGAAAACAAACCTTGTGGGGAAACAAACCTTGTGGGAAAACCAACCTTGCGGGAAAGCGAACCTTTTGGGAAAACCAACACAGTGGGAAAACAAACCTTGTGGGAAAACCAACCTTGCGGGAAAACCAACCTTGGGGGAAAACAAAGCTTGTGGGAAAACAAACCTTGTGGGAAAACCAACCTAGTGGGAAAAACAACCTAGTGGGAAAACAAACCTTGTGAGAAAACAAACCTTGTGGGAAAACCAACCTTATGGGGAAAGCAACCCTGCGGGAAAACCAACCTTGTGGGAAAACCAACCTTGTGGGAAAGCGAACCTTTTGGGAAAACCGACACAGTGGGAAAACAAACCTTGTGGGAAAACAAACCTTGTGGGGAAACAAACCTAGTGGGAAAACAAACCTTGTGAGAAAACAATCCTTGTGGGAAAACAAACCTTGTGGGGAAACAAACCTTGCGGGAAAACTAACCTTGTGGGAAAACAAACCCTGCGGGAAAACCAACCTTGTGGGAAAACAAACCTTGTGGGGAAACAAACCTTTCGGGAAAACTAACCTTGTGGGAAAACAAACCCTGCGGGAAAACCAACCTTGTGGGAAAACAAACCTTGTGGGAAAACAAACCTTGTGGGAAAACAAACCTTGTGAGAAAACAAACCTTGTGGGAAAACCAACCTTATGGGGAAACAAACCCTGCGGGAAAACCAACCTTGTGGGAAAACGAACCTTGCGGGAAAGCGAACCTTTTGGGAAAACCAACACAGTGGGAAAACAAACCTTGTGAGAAAATAATCCTTGTGGGAAAACAAACCTTGTGGGGAAACAAACCTTGTGGGGAAACAAACCTTGTGGGAAAACTAACCTTGTGGGAAAACAAACCTTGCGGGAAAACTAACCTTGTGGGAAAACAAACCCTGCGGGAAAACCAACCTTGTGGGAAAACCAACCTTGTGGGGAAACAAACCTTTCGGGAAAACCAACCTAGTGGGAAAACAAACCTTGTGGGAAAACAAACCTTGTGGGAAAACAAACCTTATGGGGAAAGCAACCCTGCGGGAAAACCAACCTTGTGGGAAAACCAACCTTGTGGGAAAGCGAACCTTTTGGGAAAACCAACACAGTGGGAAAACAAACCTTGTGATAAAACAAACCTTGTGATAAAACAATCCTTGTGGGAAAACAAACCTTGTGGGAAAACAAACCCTGCGGGAAAACCAACCTTGTGGGAAAACCAACCTTGTGGGAAAACAAACATTTCGGGAAAACCAACCTTGTTGGAAAACAAACCTTGTGGGAAAACAAACCTTGTGGGAAAACAAACCTTGTGAGAAAACAAACCTTGTGGGGAAACAAACCTAGTGGGAAAACAAACCTTGTGGGAAAACAAACCTTGTGAGAAAACAAACCTTGTGGGGAAACAAACCTAGTGGGAAAATAAACCTTGTGGGAAAACAAACCTTGTGAGAAAACAAACCTTGTGGGGAAACAAACCTAGTGGGAAAACAAACCTTGTGAGAAAACAAACCTTGTGGGAAAACCAACCTTATGGGAAAACAAACCTAGTGGGAAAACAAACGTTGTGGGAAAACAAACCTTGTGGGAAAACAAACCTTGTGGGAAAACAAATCTTAGGGGAAAACAAACCTTGTGGGGAAACAAACCTTGTGGGAAAACCAACCTTGCGGGAAAGCGAACCTTTTGGGAAAACCAACACAGTGGGAAAACAAACCTTGTGGGAAAACCAACCTTGCGGGAAAACCAACCTTGGGGGAAAACAAAGCTTGTGGGAAAACAAACCTTGTGGGAAAACCAACCTAGTGGGAAAAACAACCTAGTGGGAAAACAAACCTTGTGAGAAAACAAACCTTGTGGGAAAACCAACCTTATGGGGAAAGCAACCCTGCGGGAAAACCAACATTGTGGGAAAACCAACCTTGTGGGAAAGCGAACCTTTTGGGAAAACCGACACAGTGGGAAAACAAACCTTGTGGGAAAACAAACCTTGTGGGGAAACAAACCTAGTGGGAAAACAAACCTTGTGAGAAAACAATCCTTGTGGGAAAACAAACCTTGTGGGGAAACAAACCTTGCGGGAAAACTAACCTTGTGGGAAAACAAACCCTGCGGGAAAACCAACCTTGTGGGAAAACAAACCTTGTGGGGAAACAAACCTTTCGGGAAAACTAACCTTGTGGGAAAACAAACCCTGCGGGAAAACCAACCTTGTGGGAAAACAAACCTTGTGGGAAAACAAACCTTGTGGGAAAACAAACCTTGTGAGAAAACAAACCTTGTGGGAAAACCAACCTTATGGGGAAACAAACCCTGCGGGAAAACCAACCTTGTGGGAAAACGAACCTTGCGGGAAAGCGAACCTTTTGGGAAAACCAACACAGTGGGAAAACAAACCTTGTGAGAAAACAATCCTTGTGGGAAAACAAACCTTGTGGGGTAACAAACCTTGTGGGGAAACAAACCTTGTGGGAAAACTAACCTTGTGGGAAAACAAACCTTGCGGGAAAACTAACCTTGTGGGAAAACAAACCCTGCGGGAAAACCAACCTTGTGGGAAAACCAAGCTTGTGGGGAAACAAACCTTTCGGGAAAACCAACCTTGTGAGAAAAAAAACCTTGTGGGAAAACAAACCTTGTGGGAAAACCAACCTAGTGGGAAAACAAACCTTGTGAGAAAACAATCCTTGTGGGAAAACAAACCTTGTGGGAAAAGAAACCTTGTGGGAAAACCAACCTTATAGGGAAAGAAACCCTGCGGGAAAACCAACCTTGTGGGAAAACCAACCTTGTGGGAAAGCGAACCTTTTGGGAAAACAAACCTTGTGGGAAAACAAACCTTGTGGGAAAACAAACCTTGTGAGAAAACAAACCTTGTGGGAAAACCAACCTTATGGGGAAAGAAACCTTGTGGGGAAACAAACCTTTCGGGAAAACCAACCTTGTGGGAAAACAAACCTTTTGGGAAAACAAACCTTGTGGGAAAAACAAACCTTGTGGGAAAACAAACCTTATGGGAAAACAAACCTTGTGGGGAAACAAACCTTGTGGGAAAACCAACCTTGCGGGAAAGCGAACCTTTTGGGAAAACCAACACAGTGGGAAAACAAACCTTGTGGGAAAACCAACCTTGCGGGAAAACCAACCTTGGGGGAAAACAAAGCTTGTGGGAAAACAAACCTTGTGGGAAAACCAACCTAGTGGAAAAAACAACCTAGTGGGAAAACAAACCTTGTGAGAAAACAAACCTTGTGGGAAAACAAACCTTATGGTGAAAGCAACCTTGCGGGAAAACCAACCTTGTGGGAAAGCGAACCTTTTGGGAAAACCAACACAGTGGGAAAACAAACCTTGTGGGAAAACCAACCTTGCGGGAAAACCAACCTTGGGGGAAAACAAACCTTGTGGGAAAACAAACCTTGTGGGGAAACAAACCTAGTGGGAAAACAAACCTTGTGATAAAACAATCCTTGTGGGAAAACAAACCTTGTGGGAAAACAAACCCTGCGGGAAAACCAACTTTGTGGGAAAACCAACCTTGTGGGAAAACAAACCTTGTGAGAAAACAAACCTTGTGGGGAAACAAACCTAGTGGGAAAACAAACCTTGTGGGAAAACAAACCTTGTGAGAAAACAAACCTTGTGGGGAAACAAACCTAGTGGGAAAATAAACCTTGTGGGAAAACAAACCTTGTGAGAAAACAAACCTTGTGGGGAAACAAACCTAGTGGGAAAACAAACCTTGTGAGAAAACAAACCTTGTGGGAAAACCAACCTTATGGGAAAACAAACCTAGTGGGAAAACAAACCTTGTGGGAAAACAAACCTTGTGGGAAAACAAACCTTGTGGGAAAACAAATCTTAGGGGAAAACAAACCTTGTGGGGAAACAAACCTTGTGGGAAAACCAACCTTGCGGGAAAGCGAACCTTTTGGGAAAACCAACACAGTGGGAAAACAAACCTTGTGGGAAAACCAACCTTGCGGGAAAACCAACCTTGGGGGAAAACAAAGCTTGTGGGAAAACAAACCTTGTGGGAAAACCAACCTAGTGGGAAAAACAACCTAGTGGGAAAACAAACCTTGTGAGAAAACAAACCTTGTGGGAAAACCAACCTTATGGGGAAAGCAACCCTGCGGGAAAACCAACCTTGTGGGAAAACCAACCTTGTGGGAAAGCGAACCTTTTGGGAAAACCGACACAGTGGGAAAACAAACCTTGTGGGAAAACAAACCTTGTGGGGAAACAAACCTAGTGGGAAAACAAACCTTGTGAGAAAACAATCCTTGTGGGAAAACAAACCTTGTGGGGAAACAAACCTTGCGGGAAAACTAACCTTGTGGGAAAACAAACCCTGCGGGAAAACCAACCTTGTGGGAAAACAAACCTTGTGGGGAAACAAACCTTTCGGGAAAACTAACCTTGTGGGAAAACAAACCCTGCGGGAAAACCAACCTTGTGGGAAAACAAACCTTGTGGGAAAACAAACCTTGTGGGAAAACAAACCTTGTGAGAAAACAAACCTTGTGGGAAAACCAACCTTATGGGGAAACAAACCCTGCGGGAAAACCAACCTTGTGGGAAAACGAACCTTGCGGGAAAGCGAACCTTTTGGGAAAACCAACACAGTGGGAAAACAAACCTTGTGAGAAAATAATCCTTGTGGGAAAACAAACCTTGTGGGGAAACAAACCTTGTGGGGAAACAAACCTTGTGGGAAAACTAACCTTGTGGGAAAACAAACCTTGCGGGAAAACTAACCTTGTGGGAAAACAAACCCTGCGGGAAAACCAACCTTGTGGGAAAACCAACCTTGTGGGGAAACAAACCTTTCGGGAAAACCAACCTAGTGGGAAAACAAACCTTGTGGGAAAACAAACCTTATGGGGAAAGCAACCCTGCGGGAAAACCAACCTTGTGGGAAAACCAACCTTGTGGGAAAGCGAACCTTTTGGGAAAACCAACACAGTGGGAAAACAAACCTTGTGAGAAAACCAACCTTGCGGGAAAACCAACCTTGTGGGAAAACAAACCTTGTGGGAAAACAAACCTTGTGGGAAAACAAACCTTGTGGGAAAACAAACCTTATGGGAAAACAAACCTTGTGGGGAAACAAACCTTGTGGGAAAACCAACCTTGCGGGAAAGCCAACCTTTTGGGAAAACCAACACAGTGGGAAAACCAACCTTGTGGGAAAACAAACATTTCGGGAAAACCAACCTTGTGGGAAAACAAACCTTGTGGGAAAACAAACCTTGTGGGAAAACAAACCTTGTGAGAAAACAAACCTTGTGGGGAAACAAACCTAGTGGGAAAACAAACCTTGTGGGAAAACAAACCTTGTGAGAAAACAAACCTTGTGGGGAAACAAACCTAGTGGGAAAATAAACCTTGTGGGAAAACAAACCTTGTGAGAAAACAAACCTTGTGGGGAAACAAACCTAGTGGGAAAACAAACCTTGTGAGAAAACAAACCTTGTGGGAAAACCAACCTTATGGGAAAACAAACCTAGTGGGAAAACAAACCTTGTGGGAAAACAAACCTTGTGGGAAAACAAACCTTGTGGGAAAACAAATCTTAGGGGAAAACAAACCTTGTGGGGAAACAAACCTTGTGGGAAAACCAACCTTGCGGGAAAGCGAACCTTTTGGGAAAACCAACACAGTGGGAAAACCAACCTTGTGGGAAAACCAACCTTGCGGGAAAACCAACCTTGGGGGAAAACAAAGCTTGTGGGAAAACAAACCTTGTGGGAAAACCAACCTAGTGGGAAAAACAACCTAGTGGGAAAACAAACCTTGTGAGAAAACAAACCTTGTGGGAAAACCAACCTTATGGGGAAAGCAACCCTGCGGGAAAACCAACCTTGTGGGAAAACCAACCTTGTGGGAAAGCGAACCTTTTGGGAAAACCGACACAGTGGGAAAACAAACCTTGTGGGAAAACAAACCTTGTGGGGAAACAAACCTAGTGGGAAAACAAACCTTGTGAGAAAACAATCCTTGTGGGAAAACAAACCTTGTGGGGAAACAAACCTTGCGGGAAAACTAACCTTGTGGGAAAACAAACCCTGCGGGAAAACCAACCTTGTGGGAAAACAAACCTTGTGGGGAAACAAACCTTTCGGGAAAACTAACCTTGTGGGAAAACAAACCCTGCGGGAAAACCAACCTTGTGGGAAAACAAACCTTGTGGGAAAACAAACCTTGTGGGAAAACAAACCTTGTGAGAAAACAAACCTTGTGGGAAAACCAACCTTATGGGGAAACAAACCCTGCGGGAAAACCAACCTTGTGGGAAAACGAACCTCGCGGGAAAGCGAACCTTTTGGGAAAACCAACACAGTGGGAAAACAAACCTTGTGAGAAAATAATCCTTGTGGGAAAACAAACCTTGTGGGGAAACAAACCTTGTGGGGAAACAAACCTTGTGGGAAAACTAACCTTGTGGGAAAACAAACCTTGCGGGAAAACTAACCTTGTGGGAAAACAAACCCTGCGGGAAAACCAACCTTGTGGGAAAACCAACCTTGTGGGGAAACAAACCTTTCGGGAAAACCAACCTAGTGGGAAAACAAACCTTGTGGGAAAACAAACCTTGTGGGAAAACAAACCTTATGGGGAAAGCAACCCTGCGGGAAAACCAACCTTGTGGGAAAACCAACCTTGTGGGAAAGCGAACCTTTTGGGAAAACCAACACAGTGGGAAAACAAACCTTGTGGGAAAACCAACCTTGCGGGAAAACCATCCTTGTGGGAAAACAAACCTTGTGGGAAAACAAACCTTGTGGGAAAACAAACCTTGTGGGAAAACAAACCTTATGGGAAAACAAACCTTGTGGGGAAACAAACCTTGTGGGAAAACCAACCTTGCGGGAAAGCGAACCTTTTGGGAAAACCAACACAGTGGGAAAACAAACCTTGTGGGAAAACCAACCTTGCGGGAAAACCAACCTTGGGGGAAAACAAAGCTTGTGGGAAAACAAACCTTGTGAGAAAACAAACCTTGTGGGAAAACCAACCTTATTGGGAAAGCAACCCTGCGGGAAAACCAACCTTGTGGGAAAACCAACCTTGTGGGAAAGCGAACCTTTTGGGAAAACCAACACAGTGGGAAAACAAACCTTGTGGGAAAACAAACCTTGCGGGAAAACCAACCTTGGGGGAAAACAAACCTTGTGTGAAAACAAACCTTGTGGGGAAACAAACCTAGTGGGAAAACAAACCTTGTGAGAAAACAATCCTTGTGGGAAAACAAACCTTGTGGGGAAACAAACCTTGCGGGAAAACTAACCTTGTGGGAAAACAAACCCTGCGGGAAAACCAACCTTGTGGGAAAACCAACCGTGTGGGAAAGCGAACCTTTTGGGAAAACCAACACAGTGGGAAAACAAACCTTGTGGGAAAACCAACCTTGCGGGAAAACCAACCTTGGGGGAAAACAAACCTTGTGGGAAAACAAACCTTGTGGGGAAACAAACCTAGTGGGAAATCAAACCTTGTGAGAAAACAATCCTTGTGGGAAAACAAACCTTGTGGGGAAACAATCCTTGCGAGGAAACTAACCTTGTGGGAAAACAAACCTTGCGGGAAAACTAACCTTGTGGGAAAACAAACCCTGCGGGAAAACCAACCTTGTGGGAAAACCAACCTTGTGGGGAAACAAACCTTTCGGGAAAACCAACCTAGTGGGAAAACAAACCTTGTGGGAAAACAAACCTTGTGGGAAAACAAACCTTATGGGGAAAGCAACCCTGCGGGAAAACCAACCTTGTGGGAAAACCAACCTTGTGGGAAAGCGAACCTTTTGGGAAAACCAACACAGTGGGAAAACAAACCTTGTGGGAAAACCAACCTTGCGGGAAAACCAACCTTGTGGGAAAACAAACCTTGTGGGAAAACAAACCTTGTGGGAAAACAAACCTTGTGGGAAAACAAACCTTATGGGAAAACAAACCTTGTGGGGAAACAAACCTTGTGGGAAAACCAACCTTGCGGGAAAGCAAACCTTTTGGGAAAACCAACACAGTGGGAAAACCAACCTTGTGGGAAAACAAACATTTCGGGAAAACCAACCTTGTGGGAAAACAAACCTTGTGGGAAAACAAACCTTGTGGGAAAACAAACCTTGTGAGAAAACAAACCTTGTGGGGAAACAAACCTAGTGGGAAAACAAACCTTGTGGGAAAACAAACCTTGTGAGAAAACAAACTTTGTGGGGAAACAAACCTAGTGGGAAAATAAACCTTGTGGGAAAACAAACCTTGTGAGAAAACAAACCTTGTGGGGAAACAAACCTAGTGGGAAAACAAACCTTGTGAGAAAACAAACCTTGTGGGAAAACCAACCTTATGGGAAAACAAACCTAGTGGGAAAACAAACCTTGTGGGAAAACAAACCTTGTGGGAAAACAAACCTTGTGGGAAAACAAATCTTAGGGGAAAACAAACCTTGTGGGGAAACAAACCTTGTGGGAAAACAAACCTTGCGGGAAAGCGAACCTTTTGGGAAAACCAACACAGTGGGAAAACCAACCTTGTGGGAAAACCAACCTTGCGGGAAAACCAACCTTGGGGGAAAACAAAGCTTGTGGGAAAACAAACCTTGTGGGAAAACCAACCTAGTGGGAAAAACAACCTAGTGGGAAAACAAACCTTGTGAGAAAACAAACCTTGTGGGAAAACCAACCTTATGGGGAAAGCAACCCTGCGGGAAAACCAACCTTGTGGGAAAATCAACCTTGTGGGAAAGCGAACCTTTTGGGAAAACCGACACAGTGGGAAAACAAACCTTGTGGGAAAACAAACCTTGTGGGGAAACAAACCTAGTGGGAAAACAAACCTTGTGAGAAAACAATCCTTGTGGGAAAACAAACCTTGTGGGGAAACAAACCTTGCGGGAAAACTAACCTTGTGGGAAAACAAACCCTGCGGGAAAACCAACCTTGTGGGAAAACAAACCTTGTGGGGAAACAAACCTTTCGGGAAAACTAACCTTGTGGGAAAACAAACCCTGCGGGAAAACCAACCTTGTGGGAAAACAAACCTTGTGGGAAAACAAACCTTGTGGGAAAACAAACCTTGTGAGAAAACAAACCTTGTGGGAAAACCAACCTTATGGGGAAACAAACCCTGCGGGAAAACCAACCTTGTGGGAAAACGAACCTTGCGGGAAAGCGAACCTTTTGGGAAAACCAACACAGTGGGAAAACAAACCTTGTGAGAAAATAATCCTTGTGGGAAAACAAACCTTGTGGGGAAACAAACCTTGTGGGGAAACAAACCTTGTGGGAAAACTAACCTTGTGGGAAAACAAACCTTGCGGGAAAACTAACCTTGTGGGAAAACAAACCCTGCGGGAAAACCAACCTTGTGGGAAAACCAACCTTGTGGGGAAACAAACCTTTCGGGAAAACCAACCTAGTGGGAAAACAAACCTTGTGGGAAAACAAACCTTGTGGGAAAACAAACCTTATGGGGAAAGCAACCCTGCGGGAAAACCAACCTTGTGGGAAAACCAACCTTGTGGGAAAGCGAACCTTTTGGGAAAACCAACACAGTGGGAAAACAAACCTTGTGGGAAAACCAACCTTGCGGGAAAACCATCCTTGTGGGAAAACAAACCTTGTGGGAAAACAAACCTTGTGGGAAAACAAACCTTGTGGGAAAACAAACCTTATGGGAAAACAAACCTTGTGGGGAAACAAACCTTGTGGGAAAACCAACCTTGCGGGAAAGCGAACCTTTTGGGAAAACCAACACAGTGGGAAAACAAACCTTGTGGGAAAACCAACCTTGCGGGAAAACCAACCTTGGGGGAAAACAAAGCTTGTGGGAAAACAAACCTTGTGAGAAAACAAACCTTGTGGGAAAACCAACCTTATTGGGAAAGCAACCCTGCGGGAAAACCAACCTTGTGGGAAAACCAACCTTGTGGGAAAGCGAACCTTTTGGGAAAACCAACACAGTGGGAAAACAAACCTTGTGGGAAAACCAACCTTGCGGGAAAACCAACCTTGGGGGAAAACAAACCTTGTGTGAAAACAAACCTTGTGGGGAAACAAACCTAGTGGGAAAACAAACCTTGTGAGAAAACAATCCTTGTGGGAAAACAAACCTTGTGGGGAAACAAACCTTGCGGGAAAACTAACCTTGTGGGAAAACAAACCCTGCGGGAAAACCAACCTTGTGGGAAAACCAACCGTGTGGGAAAGCGAACCTTTTGGGAAAACCAACACAGTGGGAAAACAAACCTTGTGGGAAAACCAACCTTGCGGGAAAACCAACCTTGGGGGAAAACAAACCTTGTGGGAAAACAAACCTTGTGGGGAAACAAACCTAGTGGGAAATCAAACCTTGTGAGAAAACAATCCTTGTGGGAAAACAAACCTTGTGGGGAAACAATCCTTGCGAGGAAACTAACCTTGTGGGAAAACAAACCCTGCGGGAAAACCAACCTTGTGGGAAAACCAACCTTGTGGGGAAACAAACCTTTTGGGAAAACCAACCTTGTGGGAAAACAAACCTTGTGGGAAAACAATGCTTGTGTTAAAACAAACCTTGTGGGAAAACAAACCTTGTGAGAAAACAAACCTTATGGGGAAACAAACCTAGTGGGAAAACAAACCTTGTGAGAAAACAAACCTTGTGGGAAAACCAAACTTATGGGAAAACAAACCTTGTGAGGAAACAAAACTTTCGGAAAAACCAACCTTGTGAGAAAACAAACCTTGTGGGAAAACAGGCCTTGGGGGAAAAACCAACCTAGTGGGAAAACAAACCTTGTGAGAAAACAAACCTTGTGGGAAAACCAACCTTATGGGGAAACAAACCCTGCGGGAAAACCAACCTTGTGGGAAAACAAACCTTGTGAGAAAACAATCCTTGTGGGAAAACAAACCTTGTGGGGAAACAAACCTTGTGGGGAAACAAACCTTGTGGGAAAAGTAACCTTGTGGGAAAACAGACCTTGCGGGAAAACCAACCTTGTGGGAAAACAAACCTTGTGGGAAAACAATGCTTGTGTTAAAACAAACCTTGTGGGAAAATAAACCTTGTGAGAAAAAAAACCTTGTGGGGAAACAAACCTAGTGGGAAAACAAACCTTGTGAGAAAACAAACCTTGTGGGAAAACCAAACTTATGGGAAAACAAACCTAGTTGGAAAACAAACCTTGTGAGGAAACAAACCTTTCGGGAAAACCAACCTTGTGAGAAAACAAACCTTGTGGGAAAACAGGCCTTGGGGGAAAACCAACCTAGTGGGAAAACAAACCTTGTGAGAAAACAAACCTTGTGGGAAAACCAACCTTATGGGGAAACAAACCCTGCGGGAAAACCAATCTTGTGGGAAAACAAACCTTGTGAGAAAACAATCCTTGTGGGAAAACAAACCTTGTGTGGAAACAAACCTTGTGGGGAAACAAACCTTGTGGGAAAAGTAACCTTGTGGGAAAACAGACCTTGCGGGAAAACTAACCTTGTGGGAAAACAAACCCTGCGGGAAAACCAACCTTGTGGGAAAACCAACCTTGTGGGGAAACAAACCTTTCGGGAAAACCAACCTAGTGGGAAAACCACAAGGTTGGTTTTCCCGCAGGGTTGCTTTCAGCATAAGGTTTGTTTTCCCACAAGGTTTGTTCTCCCACAAGGTTTGTTTTCCCACAAGGTTGGTTTTCCCGCAAGGTTGGTTTTCCCACAAGGTTTGTTTTCCCACTGTGTTGGTTTTCCCAAAAGGTTCGCTTTCCCACAAGGTTGGTTTTCCCACAAGGTTGGTTTTCCCGCAGGGTTGCTTTCCCCATAAGGTTTGTTTTCCCACAAGGTTTGTTTTCCCACAAGGTTTGTTTTCCCACAAGGTTGGTTTTCCCGAAAGGTTTGTTTCCCCACAAGGTTGGTTTTCCCACAAGGATGGTTTTCCCGTAGGTTTTGTTTTCCCACAAGGTTAGTTTTCCCGCAAGGTTTGTTTTCCCACAAGGTTAGTTTTCCCACAAGGTTTGTTTCCCCACAAGGTTTGTTTCCCCACAAGGTTTGTTTTCCCACAAGGATTGTTTTCTCACAAGGTTTGTTTTCCCACTGTGTTGGTTTTCCCAAAAGGTTCGCTTTCCCGCAAGGTTGGTTTTCCCACAAGGTTGGTTTTCCCGCAGGGTTTGTTTCCCATAAGGTTGGTTTTCCCACAAGGTTTGTTTTCTCACAAGGTTTGTTTTCCAACAAGGTTTGTTTTCCCACAAGGTTTGTTTTCCCACAAGGTTGGTTTTCCCGCAGGGTTTGTTTTCCCACAAGGTTAGTTTTCCCGAAAGGTTTGTTTCCCCACAAGGTGGGTTTTCCCACAAGGTTGGTTTTCCCGCAGGGTTTGTTTTCCCACAAGGTTAGTTTTCCCGCAAGGTTTGTTTCCCCACAAGGTTTGTTTTCCCACAAGGATTGTTTTCTCACAAGGTTTGATTTCCTACTAGGTTTGTTTCCCCACAAGGTTTGTTTTCCCACAAGGTTTGCTTTCCCCCAAGGTTGGTTTTCCCGCAAGGTTGGTTTTCCCACAAGGTTCGTTTTCCCACTGTGTTGGTTTTCCCAAAAGGTTCGCTTTCCCACAAGGTTGGTTTTCCCACAAGGTTGGTTTTCCCGCAGGGTTGCTTTACCCATAAGGTTGGTTTTCCCACAAGGTTTGTTTTCTAACAAGGTTTGTTTTCCCACTAGGTTGTTTTTCCCACCAGATTGGTTTTCCCACAAGGTTTGTTTTCCCACAAGCTTTGTTTTCTCCCAAGGTTGGTTTTCCCGCAAGGTTGGTTTTCCCACAAGGTTTGTTTCCCCACAAGGTTTGTTTTCCCATAAGGTTTGTTTCCCCACAAGGTTTGTTTTCCCACTAGGTTTGTTTTCCCATAAGGTTGGTTTTCCCACAAGGTTTGTTTTCTCACAAGGTTTGTTTTCCCACTAGGTTTGTTTCCCCACAAGGTTTGTTTTCTCACAAGGTTGGTTTTCCCGCAAGGTTGGTTTTCCCACAAGGTTTGTTTTCCCACTGTGTTGGTTTTCCCAAAAGGTTCGCTTTCCCACAAGGTTGGTTTTCCCACAAGGTTGGTTTTCCCGCAGGGTTGCTTTCCCCATAAGGTTTGTTTTCCCACAAGGTTTGTTTTCCCACAAGGTTTGTTTTCCCACAAGGTTGGTTTTCCCGAAAGGTTTGTTTCCCCACAAGGTTGGTTTTCCCACAAGGTTGGTTTTCCCGCAGGTTTTGTTTTCCCACAAGGTTAGTTTTCCCGCAAGGTTTGTTTTCCCACAAGGTTAGTTTTCCCACAAGGTTTGTTTCCCCACAAGGTTTGTTTCCCCACAAGGTTTGTTTTCCCACAAGGATTGTTTTCTCACAAGGTTTGTTTTCCCACTGTGTTGGTTTTCCCAAAAGGTTCGCTTTCCCGCAAGGTTGGTTTTCCCACAAGGTTGGTTTTCCCGCAGGGTTTGTTTCCCCATAAGGTTGGTTTTCCCACAAGATTTGTTTTCTCACAAGGTTTGTTTTCCCACAAGGTTTGTTTTCCCACAAGGTTTGTTTTCCCACAAGGTTGGTTTTCCCGCAGGGTTTGTTTTCCCACAAGGTTAGTTTTCCCGAAAGGTTTGTTTCCCCACAAGGTGGGTTTTCCCACAAGGTTGGTTTTCCCGCAGGGTTTGTTTTCCCACAAGGTTAGTTTTCCCGCAAGGTTTGTTTCCCCACAAGGTTTGTTTTCCCACAAGGATTGTTTTCTCACAAGGTTTGATTTCCTACTAGGTTTGTTTCCCCACAAGGTTTGTTTTCCCACAAGGTTTGCTTTCCCCCAAGGTTGGTTTTCCCGCAAGGTTGGTTTTCCCACAAGGTTTGTTTTCCCACTGTGTTGGTTTTCCCAAAAGGTTCGCTTTCCCACAAGGTTGGTTTTCCCACAAGGTTGGTTTTCCCGCAGGGTTGCTTTACCCATAAGGTTGGTTTTCCCACAAGGTTTTTTTTCTCACAAGGTTTGTTTTCCCACTAGGTTGTTTTTCCCACTAGGTTGGTTTTCCCACAAGGTTTGTTTTCCCACAAGCTTTGTTTTCTCCCAAGGTTGGTTTTCCCGCAAGGTTGGTTTTAACACAAGGTTTGTTTTCCCACTGTGTTGGTTTTCACAAAAGGTTCGCTTTCCCGCAAGGTTGGTTTTCCCACAAGGTTTGTTTCCCCACAAGGTTTGTTTTCCCGCAAGGTTTGTTTCCCCACAAGGTTTGTTTTCCCACTAGGTTTGTTTTCCCATAAGGTTGGTTTTCCCACAAGGTTTGTTTTCTCACAAGGTTTGTTTTCCCACTAGGTTTGTTTCCCCACAAGGTTGGTTTTCCCACAAGGTTGGTTTTCCCGCAGGGTTGCTTTCCCCATAAGGTTTGTTTTCCCACAAGGTTTGTTTTCCCACAAGGTTTGTTTTCCCGAAAGGTTTGTTTCCCCACAAGGTTGGTTTTCCCACAAGGTTGGTTTTCCCACAAGGTTTGTTTTCCCACTGTGTTGGTTTTCCCAAAAGGTTCGCTTTCCCACAAGGTTGGTTTTCCCACAAGGTTGGTTTTCCCGCAGGGTTGCTTTCCCCATAAGGTTTGTTTTCCCACAAGGTTTGTTTTCCCACAAGGTTTGTTTTCCCGAAAGGTTTGTTTTCCCACTGTGTTGGTTTTCCCAAAAGGTTCGCTTTCCCGCAAGGTTGGTTTTCCCACAAGGTTAGTTTTCCCGCAGGGTTTGTTTCCCCATAAGGTTGGTTTTCCCACAAGGTTTGTTTTCTCACAAGGTTTGTTTTCCCACAAGGTTTGTTTTCCCACAAGGTTCGTTTTCCCGCAGGGTTTGTTTTCCCACAAGGTTAGTTTTCCCGAAAGGTTTGTTTCCCCACAAGGTTTGTTTTCCCACAAGGTTTGTTTTCCCACAAGGATTGTTTTCTCACAAGGTTTGTTTTCCCACTGTGTTGGTTTTCCCAAAAGGTTCGCTTTCCCGCAAGGTTGGTTTTCCCACAAGGTTGGTTTTCCCGCAGGGTTTGTTTCCCCATAAGGTTGGTTTTCCCACAAGGTTTGTTTTCTCACAAGGTTTGTTTTCCCACAAGGTTTGTTTTCCCACAAGGTTTGTTTTCCCACAAGGTTCGTTTTCCCGCAGGTTTTGTTTTCCCACAAGGTTAGTTTTCCCGAAAGGTTTGTTTCCCCACAAGGTTGGTTTTCCCACAAGGTTGGTTTTCCCGCAGGGTTTGTTTTCCCACAAGGTTAGTTTCCCCGCAAGGTTTGTTTCCCCCCAAGGTTTGTTTTCCCACAAGGATTGTTTTCTCACAAGGTTTGTTTTCCCACTAGGTTTGTTTCCCCACAAGGTTTGTTTTCCCACAAGGTTTGTTTTCCCCCAAGGTTGGTTTTCCCGCAAGGTTGGTTTTCCCACAAGGTTTTTTTCCCACTGTGTTGGTTTTCCCAAAAGGTTCGCTTTCCCACAAGGTTGGTTTTCCCACAAGGTTGGTTTTCCCGCAGGGTTGCTTTCCCCATAAGGTTGGTTTTCCCACAAGGTTTGTTTTCTCACAAGGTTTGTTTTCCCACTAGGTTGTTTTTCCCACTAGGTTGGTTTTCCCACAAGGTTTGTTTTCCCACAAGCTTTGTTTTCCCCCAAGGTTGGTTTTCCGGCAAGGTTGGTTTTCCCACAAGGTTTGTTTTCCCACTGTGTTGGTTTTCCCAAAAGGTTCGCTTTCCCGCAAGGTTGGTTTTCCCACAAGGTTTGTTTCCCCACAAGGTTTGTTTTCCCATAAGATTTGTTTTCCCACAAGGTTTGTTTTCCCATAAGGTTTGTTTTCCCACAAGGTTTGTTTTCCCACAAGGTTGGTTTTCCCGAAAGGTTTGTTTCCCCACAAGGTTTGTTTTCCCACTAGGTTGGTTTTCCCACAAGGTTTGTTTTCTCACAAGGTTTGTTTTCCCACTAGGTTTGGTTCCCCACAAGGTTTGTTTTCTCACAAGGTTTGTTTTCCCACAAGGTTTGTTTTCCCACAAGGTTTGTTTTCCCACAAGGTTGGTTTTCCCGAAAGGTTTGTTTCCCCACAAGGTTGGTTTTCCCACAAGGTTGGTTTCCCGCAGGGTTTGTTTTCCCACAAGGTTAGTTTTCCCGCAAGGTTTGTTTCCCCACAAGGTTTGTTTTCCCACAAGGATTGTTTTCTCACAAGGTTTGTTTTCCCACTAGGTTTGTTTTCTCACAAGGTTTGTTTTCCCACTAGGTTTGTTTCCCCACAAGGTTTGTTTTCCCACAAGGTTTGTTTTCCCCCAAGGTTGGTTTTCCCGCAAGGTTGGTTTTACCACAAGGTTTGTTTTCCCACTGTGTTGGTTTTCCCAAAAGGTTCGCTTTCTCACAAGGTTGGTTTTGTGAGAAAACAATCCTTGTGGGAAAACAAACCTTGTGGGGAAACAAACCTTGTGGGGAAACAAACCTTGTGGGAAAACTAACCTTGTGGGAAAACAAACCTTGCGGGAAAACTAACCTTTTGGGAAAACAAACCCTGCGGGAAAACCAACCTTGTGGGAAAACCAACCTTGTGGAGAAACAAACCTTTCGGGAAAACCAACCTTGTGGGAAAACAAACCTTGTGGGAAAAGAAACCTTTCGGGAAAACCAACCTTGTGGGAAAACAAACCTTGTGGGAAAAGAAACCTTGTGGGAAAACAAACCTTGTGGGAAAACAAACCTTGTGAGAAAACAAACCTTGTGGGGAAACAAACCTTGTGGGAAAACCAACCTTGCGGGAAAGCGAACCTTTGGGAAAACCAACACAGTGGGAAAACAAACCTTGTGGGAAAACCAACCTTGCCGGAAAACCAACCTTGGGGGAAAACAAACCTTGTGAGAAAACAAACCTTGTGGGAAAACCAACCTTATGGGGAAAGCAACCCTGCGGGAAAACCAACCTTGTGGGAAAACCAACCTTGTGGGAAAGCGAACCTTTTGGGAAAACCAACACAGTGGGAAAAAAACCTTGTGGGAAAACCAACCTTGCGGGAAAACCAACCTTGGGGGAAAACAAACCTTGTGGGAAAACAAACCTTGTGGGGAAACAAACCTAGTGGGAAAACAAACCTTGTGAGAAAACAATCCTTGTGGGAAAACAAACCTTGGGGGGAAACAAACCTTGCGGGGAAACTAACCTTGTGGGAAAACAAACCCTGCGGGAAAACCAACCTTGTGGGAAAACCAACCTTGTGGGGAAACAAACCTTTCGGGAAAACTAACCTTGTGGGAAAACAAACCCTGCGGGAAAACGAACCTTGTGGGAAAACAAACTTGTGGGAAAACAAACCTTGTGGGAAAACAAACCTTGTGAGAAAACAAACCTTGTGGGAAAACCAACCTTATGGGGAAACAAACCCTGCGGGAAAACCAACCTTGTGGGAAAACCAACCTTGCGAGAAAGCGAACCTTTTGGGAAAACCAACACAGTGGGAAAACAAACCTTGTGAGAAAACAATCCTTGTGGGAAAACAAACCTTGTGGGGAAACAAACCTTGTGGGGAAACAAACCTTGTGGGAAAACTAACCTTGTGGGAAAACAAACCTTGCGGGAAAACGAACCTTTTGGGAAAACCAACACAGTGGGAAAACAAACTTTGTGAAAAAACAATCCTTGTGGGAAAACAAACCTTGTGGGGAAACAAACCTTGTGGGGAAACAAACCTTGTGGGAAAACTAACCTTGTGGGAAAACAAACCTTGTGGGAATACCAACCTTATGGGGAAAGCAACCCTGCGGGAAAACCAACCTTGTGGGAAAACCAACCTTGTGGGAAAGCGAACCTTTTGGGAAAACCAACACAGTGGGAAAAAAACCTTGTGGGAAAACCAGCCTTGCGGGAAAACCAACCTTGGGGGAAAACAAACCTTGTGGGAAAACAAACCTTGTGGGGAAACAAACCTAGTGGGAATACAAACCTTGTGAGAAAACAATCCTTGTGGGAACACAAACCTTGGGGGGAAAAAAACCTTGCGGGGAAACTAACCTTGTGGGAAAACAAACCCTGCGGGAAAACCAACCTTATGGGAAAACCAATCTTGTGGGGAAACAACCCTTTCGGGAAAACTAACCTTGTGGGAAAACAAACCCTGCGGGAAAACGAACCTAGTGGGAAAACAAACCTTGTGGGAAAACAAACCTTGTGGGAAAACAAACCTTGTGAGAAAACAAACCTTGTGGGAAAACCAACCTTATGGGGAAACAAACCCTGCGGGAAAACCAACCTTGTGGGAAAACCAACCTTGCGGGAAAGCGAACCTTTTGGGAAAACCAACACAGTGGGAAAACAAACCTTGTGAGAAAACAATCCTTGTGGGAATACAAACCTTGTGGGGAAACAAACCTTGTGGGGAAACAAACCTTGTGGGAAAACTAACCTTGTGGGAAAACAAACCTTGCGGGAAAACTAACCTTGTGGGAAAACAAACCCCTGCGGGAAAACCAACCTTGTGGGAAAACCAACCTTGTGGGGAAACAAACCTTTCGGGAAAACAAACCTTGTGGGAAAACAAACCTTGTGGGAAAACAAACCTTGTGGGAAAACAAACCTTATGGGGAAAGCAACCCTGCGGGAAAACCAACCTTGTGGGAAAACCAACCTTGTGGGAAAGTGAACCTTTTGGGAAAACCAACACAGTGGGAACACAAACCTTGTGGGAAAACCAACCTTGCGGGAAAACCAACCTTGTGGGAAAACAAACCTTGTGGGAAAACAAACCTTGTGGGAAAACAAACCTTGTGGGAAAACAAACCTTATGGGAAAACAAACTTTGTGGGGAAACAAACCTTGTGGGAAAACCAACCTTGCGGGAAAGCGAACCTTTTGGGAAAACCAACACAGTGGGAAAACAAACCTTGTGTTAAAACCAACCTTGCGGGAAAACCAACCTTGGGAGAAAACAAAGCTTGTTGGAAAACAAGCCTTGTGGGAAAACCAACCTAGTGGGAAAAAACAACCTAGTGGGAAAACAAACCTTGTGAGAAAACAAACCTTGTGGGAAAACCAACCTTATGGGGAAAGCAACCCTGCGGGAAAACCAACCTTGTGGGAAAACCAACCTTGTGGGAAAACCAACCTTGTGGGAAAGCGAACCTTTTGGGAAAACCAACACAGTGGGAAAACAAACCTTGTGGGAAAACCAACCTTGCGGGAAAACCAACCTTGGGGGAAAACAAACCTTGTGGGAAAACAAACCTTGTGGGGAAACAAACCTAGTGGGAAAACAATCCTTGTGGGAAAACAAACCTTGTGGGGAAACAAACCTTGCGGGAAAACTAAACTTGTGGGAAAACAAACCCTGCGGGAATACCAACCTCGTGGGAAAACCAACCTTGTGGGGAAACAAACCTTTCGGGAAAACAAACACAGTGGGAACACAAACCTTGTGGGAAAACCAACCTTGCGGGAAAACAAACCTTGTGGGAAAACAAACCTTGTGGGAAAACAAACCTTCCCACAAGCTTTGTTTTCTCCCAAGGTTGGTTTTCCCGCAAGGTTGGTTTTCCCAAAAGGTTCGCTTTCCCGCAAGGTTGGTTTTCCCACAAGGTTTGTTTCCGCAGGGTTTGTTTTCCCACAAGGTTAGTTTTTCCGCAAGGTTTGTTTTCCCACAAGGTTGGTTTTCCCACAAGATTGGTTTTCCCACAAGGTTTGTTATCTCACAAGGTTTGTTTTCCCACAAGATTAGTTTTCCCACAAGGTTTGTTTTCCCACAAGGTTTGTTTTCCCACAAGGTTGGATTTCCCGAAAGGTTTGTTTCCCCACAAGGTTGGTTTTCCCGCAGGGTTTGTTTTCCAACAAGGTTAGTTTTCCCGCAAGGTTTGTTTTCCCACAAGGTTAGTTTTCCCACAAGGTTTGTTTCCCCACAAGGTTTGTTTCCCCACAAGGTTTGTTTTCCCACAAGGATTGTTTTCTCACAAGGTTTGTTTTCCCACTGTGTTGGTTTTCCCTAAAGGTTCGCTTTCCCGCAAGGTTGGTTTTCCCACAAGGTGGTTTTAACGCAGGGTTTTTTTCCCCATAAGATTGGTTTTCCCACAAGGTTTGTTTTCTCACAAGGTTTGTTTTCCCACTAGGTTGGTTTTCCCACAAGGTTTGTTTTCCCACAAGGTTGGTTTTCCCGAAAGGTTTGTTTCCCCACAAGGTTTTTTTTCCCACTAGGTTTGTTTTCCCATAAGGTTGGTTTTCCCACAAGGTTTGTTTTCTCACAAGGTTTGTTTTCCCCGTTTGTTTCCCCACAAGGTTTGTTTTCTCACAAGGTTTTTTTTCCCACAAGGTTTGTTTTAACACAAGGTTTGTTTTCCCACAAGGTTTGTTTTCCCACAAGGTTGGTTTTCCCGAAAGGTTTGTTTCCCCACAAGGTTGGTTTTCCCACAAGGTTGGTTTTCCCGCAGGGTTTGTTTTCCCACAAGGTTAGTTTTCCCGCAAGGTTTGTTTCCCCACCAGGTTTGTTTTCCCACAAGGATTGTTTTCTCACAAGGTTTGTTTTCCCACTAGGTTTGTTTCCCCACAAGGTTTGTTTTCCCACAAGGTTTGTTTTCCCCCAAGGTTGGTTTTCCCGCAAGGTTGGTTTTCCCACAAGGTTTTTTTTCCCACTGTGTTGGTTTTCCCAAAAGGTTTGCTTTCCTACAAGGTTGGTTTTCCCACAAGGTTGGTTTTCCCGCAGGGTTGCTTTCCCATAAGGTTGGTTTTCCCACAAGGTTTGTTTTCTCAAAAGGTTTGTTTTCCCACTAGGTTGTTTTTCCCACTAGGTTGGTTTTCCCACAAGGTTTGTTTTCCCACAAGCTTTGTTTTCTCCCAAGGTTGGTTTTCCCGCAAGGTTGGTTTTCCCAAAAGGTTCGCTTTCCCGCAAGGTTGGTTTTCCCACAAGGTTTGTTTCCCCACAAGGTTTGTTTTCCCACAAGGTTGATTTTCCCGAAAGGTTTGTTTCCCCACAAGGTTTGTTTTACCACAAGGTTTGTTTTCCCACAAGGTTTGTTTTCCCACAAGGTTGATTTTCCCGAAAGGTTTGTTTCCCCACAAGGTTCGCTTTCCCGCAAGGTTGGTTTTCCCACAAGGTTTGTTTCCGCAGGGTTTGTTTTCCCACAAGGTTAGTTTTTCCGCAAGGTTTGTTTTCCCACAAGGTTGGTTTTCCCACAAGATTGGTTTTCCCACAAGGTTTGTTATCTCACAAGGTTTGTTTTCCCACAAGATTAGTTTTCCCACAAGGTTTGTTTTCCCACAAGGTTTGTTTTCCCACAAGGTTGGATTTCCCGAAAGGTTTGTTTCCCCACAAGGTTGGTTTTCCCGCAGGGTTTGTTTTCCAACAAGGTTAGTTTTCCCGCAAGGTTTGTTTTCCCACAAGGTTAGTTTTCCCACAAGGTTTGTTTCCCCACAAGGTTTGTTTCCCCACAAGGTTTGTTTTCCCACAAGGATTGTTTTCTCACAAGGTTTGTTTTCCCACTGTGTTGGTTTTCCCTAAAGGTTCGCTTTCCCGCAAGGTTGGTTTTCCCACAAGGTTGGTTTTAACGCAGGGTTTTTTTCCCCATAAGGTTGGTTTTCCCACAAGGTTTGTTTTCTCACAAGGTTTGTTTTCCCACTAGGTTGGTTTTCCCACAAGGTTTGTTTTCCCACAAGGTTGGTTTTCCCGAAAGGTTTGTTTCCCCACAAGGTTTTTTTTCCCACTAGGTTTGTTTTCCCATAAGGTTGGTTTTCCCACAAGGTTTGTTTTCTCACAAGGTTTGTTTTCCCCGTTTGTTTCCCCACAAGGTTTGTTTTCTCACAAGGTTTTTTTTCCCACAAGGTTTGTTTTAACACAAGGTTTGTTTTCCCACAAGGTTTGTTTTCCCACAAGGTTGGTTTTCCCGAAAGGTTTGTTTCCCCACAAGGTTGGTTTTCCCACAAGGTTGGTTTTCCCGCAGGGTTTGTTTTCCCACAAGGTTAGTTTTCCCGCAAGGTTTGTTTCCCCACCAGGTTTGTTTTCCCACAAGGATTGTTTTCTCACAAGGTTTGTTTTCCCACTAGGTTTGTTTCCCCACAAGGTTTGTTTTCCCACAAGGTTTGTTTTCCCCCAAGGTTGGTTTTCCCGCAAGGTTGGTTTTCCCACAAGGTTTTTTTTCCCACTGTGTTGGTTTTCCCAAAAGGTTTGCTTTCCTACAAGGTTGGTTTTCCCACAAGGTTGGTTTTCCCGCAGGGTTGCTTTCCCCATAAGGTTGGTTTTCCCACAAGGTTTGTTTTCTCAAAAGGTTTGTTTTCCCACTAGGTTGTTTTTCCCACTAGGTTGGTTTTCCCACAAGGTTTGTTTTCCCACAAGCTTTGTTTTCTCCCAAGGTTGGTTTTCCCGCAAGGTTGGTTTTCCCAAAAGGTTCGCTTTCCCGCAAGGTTGGTTTTCCCACAAGGTTTGTTTCCCCACAAGGTTTGTTTTCTCACAAGGTTTGTTTTCCCACAAGGTTTGTTTTACCACAAGATTTGTTTTCCCACAAGGTTTGTTTTCCCACAAGGTTGATTTTCCCGAAAGGTTTGTTTCCCCACAAGGTTGGTTTTCCCACAAGGTTGGTTTTCCCGCAGGGTTTGTTTTCCCACAAGGTTAGTTTTCCCGCAAGGTTTGTTTTCCCACAAGGTTAGTTTTCCCACAAAGTTTGTTTCCCCACAAGGTTTGTTTCCCCACAAGGTTTGTTTTCCCACAATGATTGTTTTCTCACAAGGTTTGTTTTCCCACTGTGTTGGTTTTCCCAAAAGGTTCGCTTTCCCGCAAGGTTCGCTTTCCCGCAAGGTTGGTTTTCCCACAAGGTTTGTTTTCTCACAAGGTTTGTTGTCCCACTAGGTTTGTTTCCCCACAAGGTTTGTTTTCTCACAGGGTTTGTTTTCCCACAAGGTTTGTTTTCCCACAAGGTTTGTTTTCCCACAAGGTTGGTTTTCCCGAAAGGTTTGTTTCCCCACAAGGTTGGTTTTCCCACAAGGTTGGTTTTCCCGCAGGGTTTGTTTTCCCACAAGGTTAGTTTTCCTTCAAGGTTTGTTTTCCCACAAGGTTAGTTTTCCCACAAGATTTTGTTTCCCCACAAGGTTTGTTTTTCCCACAAGGATTGTTTTCTCACAAGGTTTGTTTTCCCACTGTGTTGGTTTTCCCAAAAGGTTCGCTTTCCCGCAAGGTTGGTTTTCCCACAAGGTTGGTTTTCCCGCAGGGTTTGTTTCCCCATAAGGTTGGTTTTCCCACAAGGTTTGTTTTCTCACAAGGTTTGTTTTCCCACTAGGTTGGTTTTCCCACAAGGTTTGTTTTCCCACAAGGTTTGTTTTCCCACAAGGTTTGTTTTCCCCCAAGGTTGGTTTTCCCGCAAGGTTGGTTTTCCCATAAGGTTGGTTTTCCCACAAGGTTTGTTTTCCCACAAGGTTTGTTTCCCCACAAGGTTTGTTTTCCCACAAGGTTTGTTTTCTCACAAGGTTTGTTTTCCCACTGTTTTGGTTTTCCCATAAGGTTGTCTTTCCCACAAGGTTTGTTTTCCCACAATATTTGTTTTCCCTCAAGATTTCTTTTTCCTCTAGGTTGGTTTTCCCACAAGGTTGGTTTTCCCACAACGTTAGTTTTCTCACTAGGTTTGTTTTCTCACAAGGTTTGTTTTCCCACTGTTTTGGTTTTCCCATAAGGTTGTCTTTCCCACAAGGTTTGTTTTCCCACAAGGTTTGTTTTCCCTCAAGAATTGTTTTTCCTCTAGGTTGGTTTTCCCACAAGGTTGGTTTTCCCACAACGTTAGTTTTCTCACAAGGTTGATTTTCCCACAAGGTTTGTTTCCCCACAAGGTTGGTTTTCCCACAAGGTTGGTTTTCTCGCAGGGTTTGTTTTCCCACAAGGTTAGTTTTCCCGCAAGGTTTGTTTCCCCACAAGGTTTGTTTTCCAACAAGGATTGTTTTCTCACAAGGTTTGTTTTCCCACTAGGTTTGTTTCCCCACAAGGTTTATTTTCGGACAAGGTTTGTTTTCCCCCAAGGTTGGTTTTCCCGCAAGGTTGGTTTTCCCACAAGGTTTGTTTTCCTACTGTGTTGGTTTTCCCAAAAGGTTCGCTTTCCCACAAGGTTGGTTTTCCCACAAGGTTGGTTTTCCTGCAGGGTTGCTTTCCCCATGAAGTTGGTTTTCCCACAAGGTTTGTTTTCTCACAAGGTTTGTTTTCCCAGTAGGTTGTTTTTCCCACTAGGTTGGTTTTCCCACAAGGTTTGTTTTCCCACAAGCTTTGTTTTCCCCCAAGGTTGGTTTTCCCGCAAGGTTGGTTTACCCACAAGGTTTGTTTTCCCACTGTGTTGGTTTTCCCAAAAGGTTCGCTTTCCCGCAAGGTTGGTTTTCCCACAAGGTTTGTTTTCTCACAAGGTTTGTTTTCCCACTAGGTTGTTTTTCCCACTAGGTTGGTTTTCCCACAAGGTTTGTTTTCTCACAAGGTTTGTTTTCCCACAAGGTTTGTTTTCCCACAAGGTTTGTTTTCCCACAAGGTTTGTTTTTCCCACAAGGTTGGTTTTCCAGAAAGGTTTGTTTTCCCCCAAGGTTGGTTTTCCCGCAAGGTTGGTTTACCCAAAAGGTTTGTTTTCCCACTGTGTTGGTTTTCCCAAAAGGTTCGCTTTCCCAAAAGGTTCGCTTTCCCGCAAGGTTGGTTTTCCCACAAGGTTTGTTTCCCCACAAGGTTTGTTTTCCCACAAGGTTTGTTTTCCAACAAGGTTGGTTTTCCCGAAAGGTTTGTTTCCCCACAAGGTTGGTTTTCCCACAAGGTTGGTTTTCCCGCAGGGTTTGTTTTCCCACAAGGTTAGTTTTCCCTTAAGGTTTTTTTCCCCACAAAGTTTGTTTTCCCACAAGGTTTGTTTTCCCGCAAGGTTGTTTTTCCCGAAAGGTTTGTTTCCCCACAAGGTTGGTTTTCCCACAAGGTTGGTTTTCCCGCAGGGTTTGTTTTCCCACAAGGTTAGTTTTCCCGCAAGGTTTGTTTCCCCACAAGGTTTGTTTTCCCACAAGGTTTGTTTTCCCACTGTGTTGGTTTTCCCAAAAGGTTCGCTTTCCCACAAGGTTGGTTTTCCCACAAGGTTGGTTTTCCCACAAGGTTGGTTTTCCCGCAGGGTTGCTTTCCCCATAAGGTTGGTTTTCCCACAAGGTTTGTTTTCTCACAAGGTTTGTTTTCCCACTAGGTTGTTTTTCCCACTAGGTTGGTTTTCCCACAAGGTTTGTTTTCCCACAAGCTTTGTTTTCCTCCAAGGTTGGTTTTCCCGCAGGGTTTGTTTTCCCACAAGGTTAGTTTTCCCGCAAGGTTTGTTTCCCCACAAGGTTTGTTTTCCCACAAGGTTTGTTTTCCCACTGTGTTGATTTTCCCAAAAGGTTCGCTTTCCCACAAGGTTGGTTTTCCCACGAGGTTGGTTTTCCCACAAGGTTGGTTTTCCCGCAGGGTTGCTTTCCCCATAAGGTTGGTTTTCCCACAAGGTTTGTTTTCTTACAAGGTTTGTTTTCCCACTAGTTTGTTTTTCCCACTAGGTTGGTTTTCCCACAAGGTTTGTTTTCCCACAAGCTTTGTTTTCCCCCAAGGTTGTTTTTCCCACTAGGTTGGTTTTCCCACAAGGTTTGTTTTCCCACAAGCTTTGTTTTCCCCCAAGGTTGGTTTTCCCGCAAGGTTGGTTTACCCACAAGGTTTGTTTTCCCACTGTGTTGGTTTTCCCATAAGGTTCGCTTTCCCGCAAGGTTGGTTTTCCCATAAGTTTTGTTTCCCCACAAGGTTTGTTTTCCCACAAGGTTTGTTTTCCCACAAGGTTGGTTTTCCCGAAAGGTTTGTTTCCCCACAAGGTTGGTTTTCCCACAAGGTTGGTTTTCCCGCAGGCTTTGTTTTCCCACAAGGTTAGTTTTCCCGCAAGGTTTGTTTCCCCACAAGGTTTGTTTTCCCACAAGGTTTGTTTTCCCACTGTGTTGGTTTTCCCAAAAGGTTCGCTTTCCCATAAGGTTGGTTTTTCCACAAGGTTTGTTTTCTCACAAGGTTTGTTTTCCCACTAGGTTGTTTTTCCCACTAGGTTGGTTTTCCAACAAGGTTTGTTTTCCCACAAGCTTTGTTTTCCCCCAAGGTTGGTTTTCCCGCAAGGTTGGTTTTCCCACAAGGTTTGTTTTCCCACTGTGTTGGTTTTCCCAAAAGGTTCGCTTTCCCGCAAGGTTGGTTTTCCCCCAAGGTTTGTTTCCCCACAAGGTTTGTTTTCTCACAAGGTTTGTTTTCCCACAAGGATTGTTTTCCCACAAGGTTCGTTTTCCCGAAATGTTTGTTTCTCCACAAGGTTGGTTTTCCCACAAGGTTGGTTTTCCCGCAGGGTTTGTTTTCTCACAAGGTTAGTTTTCCCGCAAGGTTTGTTTTCCCACAAGGTTAGTTTTCCCACAAGGTTTTTTTCCCCACAAGGTTTGTTTCCCCACAAGGTTTGTTTTCCCACAAGGATTGTTTTCTCACAAGGTTTGTTTTCCCACTGTGTTGGTTTTCCCAAAAGGTTCGCTTTCCCGCAAGGTTCGCTTTCCCGCAAGGTTGGTTTTCCCACAAGGTTTGTTTTCTCACAAGGTTTGTTTTCCCACTAGGTTTGTTTCCCCACAAGGTTTGTTTTCCCACAAGGTTTGTTTTCCCACAAGGTTTGTTTTCCCACAAGGTTTGTTTTTCCCACAAGGTTGGTTTTCCAGAAAGGTTTGTTTTCCCCCAAGGTTGGTTTTCCCGCAAGGTTGGTTTACCCAAAAGGTTTGTTTTCCCACAAGGTTTGTTTCCCCACAAGGTTTGTTTTCCCACAAGGTTTGTTTTCCCACAAGATTGGTTTTCCCGAAAGGTTTGTTTCCCCACAAGGTTGGTTTTCCCACAAGGTTGGTTTTCCCGCAGGGTTTGTTTTCCCACAAGGTTAGTTTTCCCTTAAGGTTTGTTTCCCCACAAAGTTTGTTTTCCCACAAGGTTTGTTTTCCCACAAGGTTGGTTTTCCCGAAAGGTTTGTTTCCCCACAAGGTTGGTTTTCCCACAAGGTTGGTTTTCCCGCAGGGTTTGTTTTCCCACAAGTATAGTTTTCCCGCAAGGTTTGTTTCCCCACAAGGTTTGTTTTCCCACAAGGTTTGTTTTCCCACTGTGTTGGTTTTCCCAAAAGGTTCGCTTTCCCACAAGGTTGTTTTTCCCACAAGGTTTGTTTTCCCACAAGGTTAGTTTTCCCACAAGGTTTGTTTCCCCACAAGGTTTGTTTCCCCACGAGGTTTGTTTTCCCACAAGGTTTGTTTTCCCCCAAGGTTGGTTTTCCCGAAAGGTTGGTTTTCCCACAAGGTTTGTTTTCCCACTGTGTTGGTTTTCCCAAAAGGTTCGCTTTCCCACAAGGTTGGTTTTCCCACAAGGTTGGTTTTCCCGCAGGGTTGCTTTCCCCATAAGGTTTGTTTTCCCACTAGGTTGTGTTTCCCACTAGGTTGGTCTTCCCACAAGGTTTGTTTTCCCACAAGCTTTGTTTTCCCCCAAGGTTGGTTTTCCCGCAAGGTTGGTTTTCCCACAAGGTTTTTTTTCCCACTTTGTTGGTTTTCCCAAAAGGTTCGCTTTCCCGCAAGGTTGGTTTTCCCACAAGGTTTGTTTCCCCACAAGGTTTGTTTTCCCACAAGGTTTGTTTTCCCACAAGGTTGGTTTTCCCGAAAGGTTTGTTTCCCCACAAGGTTGGTTTCCCACAAGGTTGGTTTTCCCGCAGGGTTTGTTTTCCCACAAGGTTAGTTTTCCCGCCCGGTTTGTTTCCCCACAAGGTTTGTTTTCCCACAAGGATTTTTTTCTCACAAGGTTTGTTTTCCCACTAGGTTTGTTTCCCCACAAGGTTTGTTTTCCCACAAGGTTTGTTTTCCCCCAAGGTTGGTTTTCCCGCAAGGTTTGTTTCCCCACAAGGTTTGTTTTCCCACAAGGTTTGTTTTCCCACTGTGTTGATTTTCCCAAAAGGTTCGCTTTCCCACAAGGTTGGTTTTCCCACAAGGTTGGTTTTCCCACAAGGTTGGTTTTCCCGCAGGGTTGCTTTCCCCATAAGGTTGGTTTTCCCACAAGGTTTGTTTTCTTACAAGGTTTGTTTTCCCACTAGTTTGTTTTTCCCACTAGGTTGGTTTTCCCACAAGGTTTGTTTTCCCACAAGCTTTGTTTTCCCCCAAGGTTGTTTTTCCCACTAGGTTGGTTTTCCCACAAGGTTTGTTTTCCCACAAGCTTTGTTTTCCCCCAAGGTTGGTTTTCCCGCAAGGTTGGTTTACCCACAAGGTTTGTTTTCCCACTGTTTTGGTTTTCCCATAAGATTCGCTTTCCCGCAAGGTTGGTTTTCCCATAAGGTTTGTTTCCCCACAAGGTTTGTTTTTCCACAAGGTTTGTTTTCCCACAAGGTTGGTTTTCCCGAAAGGTTTGTTTCCCCACAAGGTTGGTTTTCCCACAAGGTTGGTTTTCCCGCAGGCTTTGTTTTCCCACAAGGTTAGTTTTCCCGCAAGGTTTGTTTCCCCATAAAACAATAGGTTTTAGGTATGGTGTTAGGGTTTACTGTTGTAGGCTTCTGCCTTAGCCGTAGCCGCTCAACCCAGTGGCCTGAAAGGAAGGACTCTTCCTTTCAGCTCACTTAGTTGATCACTTAGTCTTTCGACACGGTAGCGTCTTATCGAAGGCGTAGATGTGTTCGTACGGTTCTAGCTATGTTCAGGTTCAGGACACGTTTATTGTTCTTTACTCACTCTTGTGTTGTCTCCTCCAAGCTTCACCACACTCTGCTATGATCTCCAACTATCTCTCTCGAAAATGACTAGAAAAGCCTTTTTATAGACTATTTCTCTGACGTCAAATCCGCCTTGCTCTCCTTTCACTGATCTCCCTGTTGCCTCCCGTCTAACCGCAAACTCTCGCTCGAGTTCTAAACGTTACTTTAGGACTTGATCCGAATTCGGAAACAATATTTCCTTTTAAATCTTGGCTGAACTGAAACGGTTTGGGAACGATGTTGATTTAAATCTGACTTGAGTTTAAAAGGTAAACCAGGAAAACTATAAATATAAAGATATGAAAACCCTTCGTAACACTCCTCCCATGTTACACAGTTTTGTTCCACAAAACAATTCTCAAAGTTACCCCAACTCTGTTTCGTAATACGAAAATTTTCTTTACTTTCATGATCCATATTAATTTTTAGAGTTTAAAATTCAGCGCCTCTGTTTCACACGAAGTTCCAACAGATTTGCTGGTTTGTCAACATGGCCATTAGCTACTTAGAAAACGCTGTTGGCCGATATTCTTCACTTGGTCTCAGACTGTTGGGCGGTGGATGTTGGGTTTTCACGCCCTCACCGGTGCCCCCAGCCCGAACGTTGGTCGGTGGATATTGGGTTTTCACGCCCTCGCCGGTGACCCACGGGCTACCTTTTCTGTGACCAAGTGGATTAATATATCGTTCGAAAAACTGGTGAAAAATCTTACGGCATTATTCTGTATTTTTATGATGGAAACAGAGTTAGGTATCAATACGCACTCGAAGGAACGTTACGAGGATCATTACAGTAATTTTAACCAAGTCCTTTCCCCCAAATTGAGTTAAAGTCCTCATTAACTAAAAAAAACAAAAAAAACCATTTGAATTGAAAACTAGCCATTGAAGTTACAACCCCTTGTTGTAGTTGAGATCAGTGATTTCGAGCAAGGATTCAAAATTACTTTACCGAATTTCGTCACAGAGGTGACTTTGACTCTCAGATCCAGCAAAAGAGTCAACAACAATTAAAAACAAATATATGATCTCTCGTCGCCGGCGTTTTCTCCCGTAGTCTCCTTGTCTTCTTGTGGGCTGTGTCGACGACGCGGGGGTCTGAGATCCAAGTCGATCCAACTCCGGTAGCTTAATCCAACTCCATCACCTGAAAAATGGCAAAGCATAACACATGCATGGTAGGCCTGAAGACCTACCATTTACTATAGGCCAGATTGCATAATATGTTGAGATCCGAATATAGTGAAAAACTACTGCGGCCTGTCCGTGGCATCAATCCGTTCAAGAGCCGTTCTTTATAGGAACAATTTTCAGATGCTCTATCGGCACAAGGCTGTACTGTAACTGACATTTTATAACTGTCTTTGATCGGTTCTCAACATGTTTACGTAACTGTTTAAGCAAAAATCGTTAGATATTTGTATTATAAGATTTCTATAATTCGATAAATACGATTAAATAAGTTTTGTCCTTAGGCCTTTCGATAATATATTTTTTTTTTTTTTTTCACTTAAATACTCAAAATCTATCCGGCCTGTTGCCCCTCTATATATTCGATAAACATTACAGAAAGCTATATACAGAACGCCCAGAATTGTAACTGGCTCTTTGTAAAAGCAAACATATACCCGTTTGACCTCTTGTTTGGTCCTTACGGAATGAACACCGAAAAAGAAAAAATTAAAATGACTGTAAATGTGACAAACAAAATACACGTAAGTAGTTATTTGGCATAGCATTTGATTCCGGGCACTTGGTACCTTACTTATCACGGGAAATGGTCATTAAAATTCATATTTGTCCTGTCGAATTCCGTCCTTAACAGGGCCAGCATTACCTCCCATCTGACGTGTTCGTGCTCGGGCCGCTGTAGCAATCGTATAAAATCGCCAACATTAAACTTGATTGGTAAAGCCTCCGTTATGTAATAATTCCTTTGTGGAATGTAGCCTCCTCTTCGATAATACTGAAAATTATAGGCATATTCTGGGACTCCACCTGGTCCCAGTCGAAACTGATGATTTTGAGGCCGATCTCCGTACGATTCTTGCCCAAAAGAATGAAACGATCCTACCTGGTTCTGGTTTGGGAAATCTAAATAATCTAAAACTTCATCTAACTCCTCCTGTCGAGGCGAGTTCTCCTCTGTGTCAGCTATGGCTACCCCCTCCATATGGGGCATAGGTGGCGTCCTCGGTCGTACAGGTGAAGTTTCTGGCGTCTCTGGCCGTCTGTTTTCTTGGTTGCTTGATTCTAGTTCATCTTCCTTTCGTGGGGTCATCATAAAAATGCTGTCAATCTATTATCTGAAACTATATCTCAATTAAAACACAATACTGATGGGGAATAGCTATTTTAGAACAAGAAAGAAAGTAACATTAACAGCGCGTGTCCTTAATCTAATATTCTTGCTTCTTGAGCACTCTCAAATTTTGGTCTTCTATTGCCCATATCCGCAAGATTTATGGTAGTTGATGATGACGCCATCTGGCGTCTAATTTGCCAGAAGTAGTGATAAAGCATCACCACAACTACTGGAATAATCATATTTCCAAAAAGAGAGGAAATGCCAATGAAATTGACATGTTTCTGAAAATAGCCTACTGCTTCATACGAATTTTGAATAATTGGGTTATTTGATTCTAGCGCAACTTCAAGTTCTTGTAACGAAACTTCTGTCTTACGGCTTGCAGTATTTGCGACATTCAATTTTCTGGTTATCTCTATTTTTGAGAAGAAAGTGAGTTTAGGTAGACTATGCGTAAAGCTAGGCGCGCTAACCGAAATGTTCCCCAGGTCAAGGTTTAGCGTTGTTATTCCTGAAAACGACGCAGGAATAGTGAAGGTTTCAGAGAATTTCGAACAACCGGACGGCAGATTAAGCAGATTGCTGCCGTTCAGCACGACTCGCTCTTTAAGTTCGTCATTACATGCAATCGAAGCATGAACCAACTTGGCGGAAAATACCCAGAGGTTCTCAGCGATGTGACCAAGAATCGGTACTTCAGGTGTCGGTGGTGGTGAAAATGTAACTAAACAATTTTTCTCTATTTCTTCAAAGTTTTCTTTATAGATTGCGTAATTGCAAGACTTCAGAACTTTCTTTTGCACAGCTTTAAATAAAGGGCAAATTTGTACTTCTACTTTTACACAGTTCCTAAAGTCATCTAAATTCAGTTCCACAAAATGTGTACGCTCTTCTTTCTGAATAGCAATAAAAGGCTGTGTCGGGTAGACAGTAGTTAGATTATTTGGTAAATTACTTTGAAAGGTAGGAAAAGGCATTATCCTATAGAGGTCAAACATTTCACTCCGCGACACCAACGGGATTTCTGTGACGATTCTTAGTCCAGACGCTGTAAGCAAGGTCGAAGTTTTAGCAAAATGGTGGTAGTACGGCCAAACATTTTCGATACTTCGCACGGGCAACCGATACTTATTGGGTAGACTTGTACTGATTCTTGATAAAATGTCTACTAGCCGTTTGGGGCGAAACATATTTATTGGTAGATGGCTGGCCGCTAATGAGTTTAGATCAATCTCCAGTTCGTGGAGCTTTTGGCGCACTTCACCTATAAGTTGTTGTATTTTTAAATAACCAATATCAGCCCCGAATTGCAAGCCTTGGTTTGCGTTTAGTGTGACGAGTCTCGATATTCTTTGCCAGTTCGCCTCGACGCCTTGTAAAGTTGATGTTAAATTTCCCAGTATTTCATCTTGTTGTTTATCAGCAAGCACAAGGTTCCTGATTACCGTTACTTGTTTCGAAATTACGTCCTTTTGTGCTAAACCTGCAGTTTTTAAATAGCCCATGACTTCCGAAAGTTCCGTGATTTGAGTAACTGTTGCTGTACCAAAAAGTACCCGAAGTATTTCACCACCCAAATCAATAAGGCCCCTTTTATTTCTAGATTTAGTTCCGAGCAAAATCGAAATACTTTCGACCTCATTTTCCAAAGCGGAAATTAATTCTTCCATTTTTGCATTTTCTTTTCTGTAATATTCGTACGATTTCGACTGATTTTGGGCAACCTGTTGCTGGTCCAAGGCGTCTTGGTGACTAACAATCAACGAAAAATATTTCCTTACGATACCAGCTATGGTTTTGAAGAAGTCCAGGTCAACTTCACCCACAATCGTCCATTTGGCAGTTGTCACAGCTATCTGGCCTTCGGGAACCAACACATGTCCCAAGCCTACCTTGATATCTGCCACTGAAAAAAAGTTGCGATTAAACATAGCACAATTCTCATTTTGCTTGTTGCTCCTTCACGTCCACAATCAAGACTGATGCCCAGAGCTTGATTGCTTGCCACTTTATATGAACAGATTCTGACTTTCACAGACAGCACATTACGACATAACACTAGCTTAAGCAGAGCGGAAATTTATTGCAAATAATTTAGCGAAAACCAACAAATTCAGCGTACTCTCTCATCACTCGGACTTCGGTAGGACTTAATGTTAGATTCTGTAGCTCGGAAATCTCCGAGTTCACCCTTCGTTTATTCATACTGATTTTGTAGGTTATGACTACTATTGCCACAACCAACATCAAATATGTCATCCCGAAAACTGCAATTACAACAGTCAAATCGTATGACAGCCCCACTAAAATTATTATGCTTATTTATATATTTCTCGTGAAGGAAAACATAGTGGAAAACAAGCAACTCCTCCACAAAATCTTGGGTACCATCTCATGAAGGTGCAAACGAATTTTAAAATGTCGAGGCGAGAATTACACAATTCGTATTGCAAAATCTCATGACTGGGGGAAGAGAAGGTGTAAACACTTCTTTTAAATGCCAGAGCGAAAATCACACAATTTTCATTTCATACATGATAGATGTTTAGAAGAGGAAAATCACCCAACCCGCATTACCGCATCTAAACAACTTGCAACAGTATTAGCTATCATCCCACGGATGACAATTGCTACTGATATCAACAACCATAAAACCAATATCACTGAAGAGATAAAACGAGCAGTATACAACGGAACGACAGACGGAACTTTCTGCCCGTGAACCACTAGTTTCAATATTTATGACTCAATTTTTCAACTTTTACTTTCGATTCTTTAGATCGAATATGTTACAGTGTCTTGGCTAGTGTGAAATGTGAGCAATTTTGCACAAAATATAACGATTAAACTCATAGCAATTTCGTGTATTTGGATCAATGCCTTTGTGTTTTTGTGTTTATGCGATTACGTTTATGTGTATCAAGAATTAAGTGTGAGGGAGAAATATGAAGTCTGGTGCATCCTTTCTTAACTGGTAAATAATAAAAAAAAAAATTTTTTACTTTTGGTGCGTCCCAGGACGTTGCAGAGTGTGGCTACAAGTGGCTATGACAACAATCTTGATAAAACGTCTTGTACGTCACAGCGCTCTTGAAGCTACATTTTCTGCAATGGAATGATTCTAACTTTAAATTCTACTAACTTACTGTCCCTCTTAATATGTAAACTAGTCTCTAGATTATTCGAAATTATTGTACAAATTAACTAATTCTTAGCAGTAATAGGCTTAATTATTCTAGTTTCTAATTAATAATTGCTACTTATCTAATTATTAGACTTACTGTAACTAATATAACTTAACGATTAATTCAAGTATCGATTATTCCTATCCAACGAGGGCCCTTGTGTGATGGGGATAATCAGTTCTTAATTAAAAAAATTTTTAAACGGTAAAAAAAACCTTCTTTCTCTTCTTTCCTAAAGATGGTATAGATGAATTATTTCTTCTGCTGCTCTTGTTGCTCTTCCTTGATGGATATAGATGTTTTACTGGTTTTTGTTTCTTCTATGGCCTCTTCTTTTGGCCATGTCTGAATCTTCCGCTTACACGATTAACAACACATTACAATAAAATAAATATCAATTTTAGATCTTCTTTTCTTCCTTGTCGGTTAAAGATGGCTTTGATGGTGCGGTTGTCTTTCTGCTCGGTTGTGGCCTCTTGCTCGGCCATTTGTGGATCTTCTGCTGAAAAGTTTAACAAAACTAACAAAACTAAACAATAATTTATTTCAGATCTCTCCTCTTCCTTGATGGTTAAAGATGGTTTGGTTGTTTTTCTCTTCTGTTGTGGCCACTTCTTCGGCCATTTGTGGATCTTCTGCTGAAATTTAACAAAAATATACACTAACATCATAAATAAAATCAACACCATTTTCTTCCTTGATGGTTAAAGATGATTTCAGCTTGTCTTGACTCTTTTCTTGGTCAGCTTATGCATTCCTCGATCTCGTAGCATGACCAGTTCCTACAACTTAAGGAAAACTTCGTGAGTAATATTTTAAGTAATAAGCACGTAATAACTTTTGTCTTCCAAGCCACCCGGGTTGTTGAAATCTTGAGCTCTTTTGTTGGCTTGATAAGGCAACTGGACTTACGTTCTGGTATGTACTCTGCTATTACTCACCTCCTAACTTCTTATACGTCCATCTCTGAGGTGGACGTTGTACTCGTCTAGGTCTTTCTTGTGAATCCGTCACAGACCCTTCGTGCTGCCCCCTTAAAGCGTCACGAGTAGCCAAATCAAATCTGACACCTTGAAGTGCACCCCGCCTAGCGGCCTGCGTTCTCAATTTCAACGCCTCCGACCGTGCTGTCGGATGTGACAACACTCGGTCCCGAATGAGAGGTAAAGGTGGGCTACCAAAATCAATTGGTGGTTCCACCCGGGAGTGATCAGACTCAAGCTCCCCTGACGGACCTCTCAGCTCCGGCATACTATGGGAATGGTTGAACCGAGCGCTTTCCGTGTCTGTACGGTTTAGAGCGCTAAGTTCTGACATGAGTCCAGACTGACTCGATGGCTCTTCCAGTATGCCATGTCCAGAACCTCCCCCTTGAGGTCTGGTTACCGCGGCTCCCTGTGTCCGCAACGAATCATCTGTCCGAGCACTACCCCGAAGTCGAGGCGTCTCAATCACTGTCTGATTGGGCGACTCTACTTCTGGTCGGACAGGAGACAATTCTGGCGATTTGTTGACCGCTGAGCCAAACTGATGGAACTCAGTGGCCGCAGCTGTATCGCCTATCCCTGTAGGGTCACCATTTGGACCCTGATTAACTGGACTATCAAAATGTAAACGATAATCGAGTGTTTCGAAGAACGGAATGTTCTCGTAAAATTCTCGAGCAGGCGTTATGCCTGGTCTCAATGCCGATGAGTAGTTATATAAAGGGGGTTCTAGCTCACCCTTCCCCCAATTTCAAAACCCCATTTTAACATCAATTTCTTAAATTTTAACATCCTTTTTACCAAATTATCCCCCTTTTTAAGAACATTTTTATTTTCTTACTTCCAAAATAAAGGATACAAGAAATGAGAATATTACCCTTTACTACATATAAAATACTACAATATACTACTACTTCTTTTTTTTTACATTTTTAATTTTTTTATTCAAATATTACTGAGTAAACAGTTCTAAATCCACATATGTTTCTTTGTTCTTGTTTTCGCGTACAATCGGTTGCAAAACTAGATTTTTCTTTAAAAGTAATTCGTTAGCAATGGCATTATATTTCTGTGTTATAAACAAATCACAGGGTTTGTCATTATGATTAATAACTACAACCAACTTATCACCATATTTTGTCTTAGCAATTCTCATTTTAACAATAGTATATTTCAATCCAAGAACTAGTTCTTCTTTCCTGATTGTCTCATTGTATTTATTCATTCTGATTGTATTCAAGACTTCCTTTGCGGACTCCATTTATTAGGGGATGATTTTATTAAATAAAAATCCAAAGCTCCTAATTACCGGCAGATCGTAACACCTGTGGTGTGAGAGATGCGTCATACTAAATATTCTCGAATATTCTCGAATATTTAGATGCGTCACCTCCAGCAGATAGCAAGACTCGGCGGAGAAGATTCGCGAATATATATATAGTGTCGCGCATCTGGTTAAGGAGACATTTGTAAACAAGTTGAGATTAAGAAGGTGTTGAAGAAAGAAAAAATTTCCAATGTAAGTATTTTTTAGTTTTCTAGCGATAAAAACAAGGATATCTAGCAAGATAGGAATAGCTTCGTCTGAAACAAACAATTACGCAAATATCAAATATACCAAACGAGTTATCAGATGACGAAGCGCATCACACGAGATGACGTAGGAAATTCTGTAAAGAATTTTTAATGGGTTAGATAATGTTGCGAAGCGCATCACACGAGATGACGTAGGAAATTCTGTAAAGGAATTATCTGGGTCAGATAATGTTGCGAAGCGTGTCACACGAGATGAAGTAGGAATCAAATGGTCTTCAAAAATTCTGTAAAGGAATCATCAAGGTCGTTAAAAGATTTTTATTTTCAGATGAACAGCGAAGGTATTCAGAAGAAAACAGCAACCATTCCGAAAAAGTATATGAATGGGTTGTTCAAACTGGAGAAATCGGAGCAAGAAACATTCCTTTCGCTGTGGAGTAAGGTAGTCACAGCCTCAGATGAAGTCGAAGGTGAAGACCGTACGACAGCGTGTTCCTCTGTTGACAAGAAAAAAGAGAAGAGCGTGCAGTTTTTAGCTGATATTAAAGCGAATTTACATGCTTCGCGAAGGTTTGGAAACTTCAAAGTGGACGTAAGCATCAAGAAGGTGCTGAGCAGCAAAATATGTGGAGTCAGTTTGGAACAAGCAGAACGTTTAATTATTGATTTAAATAAAGTGGAGGTGTATTTGGATTATTTATCAGTGTTACTAAAAGCGAAAAAAGGTGAAGTGTATGCGTACATGCAAAAACTGTTCAATGACAACCCTGAGAATCTATACAAGTGTTTTCTTGAAGAACGATTTAAGAAATATGGAGAAAGCAAATCAGCAATAAGAAGATATCTTCAGTTGTATGGATTAGTCCGCGAATATCCTGGAATAGCTTTCTGTGGGAAAGGGTACTATTGCATCGTCGAAAATGAAAAAGCTATTCGCAAAGCGATCCAAGAGGATGAGATATTGTCTTCATTACTCAAGGAGCATCCTGCGCAAGTTTTCTTATCCGATGAAGTGTTGATTGATTTTGATAATCTGAGTCTATAAATGTTGAATTAAGTTTTCTCAATAAATTGGTGTTTCATTGATTGAGTTATAAGCTAGATTTTGTTGCTAGGTGGTGGTTATGTGTGAAGAGTCACACTGGTGGAACATTCTTCTGAACTATTGATGTATTCTTGCAATATTTATAGCCATTCAGACGGACTTGTTTCATGTATTTTTCGCGAGGAAAAAATCGAAAGGTTTTACGCATCTCTGTTTCTCTCTGAATTACCTCCTCAATTGTTAACTGTCCGCATTTTAGCATTGACAACAACTCAGTATAAAAATCATAAATAGTCCTAAATTCTGCTTTTCTATCAGCAATGCTTAATTGCTTTTCAATTATTTCGATGATAACAGCACCCAAACTTAAAGAAGCTAGCGGTAGTACTAGAAACGCAGACATTCCTGCTGCTGAAAAGAGGAATTTGGATACAAGTAAGCTATTACTTATACGATTGTAGTACTTGTAACTGCGACGGTAAACATACATTTTCTTTTCTAATTCTTCCATTTATAATATAATAAAATTGTTTCGAAAAATATTTCTAACAAAATAAAGAGTAGTAACCAAATGCCGATTTCGTCAAGAGTAGTAACCAAAAGCGGATTTTCGTTAAGAGTAGTAACCAAATGCCGATTTCATCAAGAGTAGTAAAGAATAAAGGAAACCCGTGACTAGTAGTAAAGCATGTGCGAAACCTATAAGGGCGTCGGAAAATACATAGTAAAGGATTTGGAAAACCAGTGCTTTTCTTTACGGCTGACAAAACTCAGACGGGAGAAATTTATTAATAAAAATGTTCCCCTATTAAATGATGAATACTGCAGAGGTTATTCAGCTTTGTAAAAAGGTTATATCAAACAACAAAGCGGTTATACAAAGATTATCGCTATACACATATAATGAACTGCGGACTTATGCGAAAATTAATAAAATCAAAACAAATGGAGCTAAGAAACATGAAATAACAAATAATATAATAAACCATCTTAATAAGTATATTTTGATAGCTGAAGATAAAATTAAAATTGAACGCAGAAACGAAAGAACTCATAATAAGAACAGACCATCCGACTACAAACCAGAACCGAGATTACGAACCATTCTGGAAGATGAGATAAAAGAAAATAATATCACCATTACAAAACTAAAACAAGAATACAATGATAACAAAGAAAAAGAGACAAGCGAATTAAAGAAATTTCTGAAAAACAAGAACCTATCAACTCGCGGAAACCGAGAAGAAGTACTAAAAAGAGTTGAAGAATACTATAATAATATTATTACCAAACATAAAGATTCCGTACAGAAAAATAGAGATATCATAAGAGATCAAACAGAAAGACGTGATAACAGTAGACAGAAAGTAGTCGATTTATCCACTCTCTTTATAAATAAGAAAAAAATCAAAGAAGAAAAATTGATTCCTGATCATTTATTTAGAAAGGAAGAAGAACAGCAGCCTACTATTTTTAGCGAAAGTGAGAATATATTCACTGTAAACGTTTCAGTTCAAGGTAATGGAGTTGACGAGCATACTCTTATTGCTTTTACTTTCGCAGATATACAGCGGCGAATGAACGAAATAAATCAATATAGAGTTCAGTTTGTAACTCGGGTTATTTTCCATCGACAGGAGAATGATGAAGAAGTAGTAGTATATTACAACAGTACTTCTTGGATTTTAAATAAAAATAGCATTCTTACTCATAATCATTTGGATGATAATAACAAGAGACTGAGTTCTTTAAGTAATACCCCTCGATCTGGGCTACAATTTAGTCGGTATGAAGGAATTGATTATAGGATGACACGAATAGAATCTTACATGGGAGGAACGTTTAAAATACTGCCAGATTTCGTAAAAAATAAAAAAGCGTGCATAAATATAAAAAATTTAGATCAAAAATGCTTTCTTTGGTCCATCTTAGCACATTTATACCCAACCAAGGACAACGCTGAGAGACTTTCGAAATATAAGCAATATGAGAACCAATTTGATTTCGAAGGGGTTACCAACTTCCCAATGGATACTAAAGATATACACAAATTTGAAAATAGATACAACATTAAGATTTGTTTATTTCAAATTGAAAAAGAGAAAATTATCAGAAGTCATATACTAAAAAGTACAATCAATGGCAAAACAGCTAAACATGTTATTAATTTATTATATTTCGATAATCATTATGTACTGGTAAAGGATCTGAGCAGATTAGTTGGTCCTCAAATATCTAAAAAGAAAACAAAGACATACCTCTGCACTTATTGCGGAAGGCATTTTAAGAAGGAAGAATGCTTTGAAAAACATGAAAGTAAAAATAATTGCGAAGATCCTGATATTATAATGCCTCCTGAAGGTTCAAGTATACAATATAAAAATATTGCAAAACAAATGAAAGTACCTTATTGCATAATAGCCGACTTTGAGTCTTATAACGAAGAGTACAATCAAGTAAACGGGAAGAAAACAATAAAAGTGGCCAAACAGAAGCCATTTGCTTACGGATTTCAGGTATGCTGTTCCTTTGATACAAACCAGAACAAATACTACGATTATTTCGGTGAAGACGCTGCAAAACATTTTGTTAAAACCGTTACAAAAGTATCCACAGAAATTGCAAACAAATATGAAAGCAGACAAAGAAACCATACTTATACCAATGCAGAAATTGTGAATAAATGGAATAAACTAACTAATAAGACTTGTCACATCTGTACAACTGAAATTACTGAAAATCCTCACTTTGATCACGACCACATGACAGGAGAAGATAGGGGATTTGCTCATGCTGAATGTAATATGAAATACAGGATTCCTAGGCATATCCCGGTAGTAATGCATAATTTATCAAAATATGATTCTCATTTATTTGTTAGAGAATTGATACCTGATAACGGAATTTTTGAAAGTGCAGAAAGTTTCATATCATTCTCGAAATCAATAAGTATAAGAAAGACGGATACGGAAATAAAATATGAGATCCGGTTTATAGATTCGATTAGATTTATGGCTTCATCTTTAGACAAACTATCAGCAAATTTAGCGAACATGTGATTGCAAAGTACCCTGTAATCATCTAAGAGAGAATTTCAAGTACACATCGAATAGTTTCAATAACGATGAAGAATTCAAAGAAATAATTAAAAAAGGGGTATATCCGTATGAATTCGTAGACAGTTTCGATAAAATGAATTGTACAAACTTACCATCCAATAGAAAGCTTTTATTCTAGGTTGACAGGGAAAGGTATTGACAAAAGTGATTATAAAAGAGCGGTATCTATATGGAAGCAATTTAACTGTGAAACTTTACTTGATTATACCAAGTTGTACCTAAAAAGTGATGTGTTAATTCTATCAGATGTTGTGGAGAATTTCAGGAACGTTTGTATACATAATTATGATCTGGATCCACTTCATTACTTCTCAGCTCCAGGACTAACATGGGATGCTTTCCTAAAGCATTCGAAAGTAGAACTTGCCGTTATTCTCAAAGGAAGACATGTATACCTTTATAGAAAAAGGAATAAGAGGTGGTGTATCCCAATGTATAAAAAAGATACGCAAAAGCAAATAATAAATATACAAGTGATTATAATAAGAATAAGCCATCTAATTATTTAGTGTATTTGGATAAAAATAATTTATATGGGTGGGCAATGTCGCAGAATTTACCCGCGAATGATTTCCAATTCATTTCCATACCGGATGATTTGAAAGAAAGGAATGAATATGAATCAATCGAGTATTACAACCATCTGAAAAGTCATATCAAGTCGGTGATTACGATTAAGTCGGTGAGACAAGAATGTGGGTGCTATATATGAGGTAGACTTAGAATATCCAAAAGAACTACACGAATTACACAAGGATTTACCATTAGCACCCGAACACTTTAACGGTAAGCTATGTACCACAGTATTAGATAAAACTAACTATGTAGTTTCACCACAGGAACCTAGAATTCTATTTACAAAAAGGTTTGATATTGAAAAGAGTACACAGAATACTAGGATTCACTGAAAGTGCTTACTTAAACGGATATATAGACCACAACACAGCACTTAGAACTAAAGGTACAAATGATTTTGAAAAGGATTTCTTTAAGCTTATGAATAATGCTTGCTTTGGAAAAACTATGGAAAACGTAAGGAAGCGAGCGGATATGGAAATAATAACGGATGATGCAACAAGAGAAAAAATAATAAAGAAACCCAACTTTAAATCTGAAATAATATTCAGTGAAAACTTTTCAGTAGCAAGAATGTCAAAGGAAAAGATAAAATTAGACAAACCAATGTACATCGGCTTTGCTGTATTAGAACTATCCAAGTTATTGATGTATGAATTCCATTATGATTATATGAAGCCTAAATATGGAGATAAAATTGATTTGTGTTATATGGACACTGATTCTTTCATATACGACATTCGAACCGAAGATTTCTATGAAGATATCAAACAAGATTTGAATGAGAGGTTCGATACATCTGATTATGCGAAAGATAATCCATATGGGTTTCCTAGTGTAAATAAGAAAGTGATAGGAATGATGAAACGACAGACGACAGCGTGTTCCTCTGTTGACAAGAAAAAAAGAGAAGAGCGTGCAGTTTTTAGCCGATATTAAAGCGAATTTACATGCTTCGCGAAGGTTTGGAAACTTCAAAGTGGACGTAAGCATCAAGAAGGTGCTGAGCAGCAAAATATGTGGAGTCAGTTTGGAACAAGCAGAACGTTTAATTATTGATTTAAATAAAGTGGAGGTGTATTTGGATTATTTATCAGTGTTACTAAAAGCGAAAAAAGGTGAAGTGTATGCGTACATGCAAAAACTGTTCAATGACAACCCTGAGAATCTGCACAAGTGTTTTCTTGAAGAACGATTTAAGAAATATGGAGAAAGCAAATCAACAATAAGAAGATATCTTCAGTTGTATGGATTAGTCCGCGAATATCCTGGAATAGCTTTCTGTGGGAAAGGGTACTATTGCATCGTCGAAAATGAAAAAGCTATTCGCAAAGCGATCCAAGAGGATGAGATATTGTCTTCATTACTCAAGGAGCATCCTGCGCAAGTTTTCTTATCCGATGAAGTGTTGATTGATTTTGATAATCTGAGTCTATAAATGTTGAATTAAGTTTTCTCAATAAATTGGTGTTTCATTGATTGAGTTATAAGCTAGATTTTGTTGCTAGGTGGTGGTTATGTGTGAAGAGTCACACTGGTGGAACATTCTTCTGAACTATTGATGTATTCTTGCAATATTTATAGCCATTCAGACGGACTTGTTTCATGTATTTTTCGCGAGGAAAAAATCGAAAGGTTTTACGCATCTCTGTTTCTCTCTGAATTACCTCCTCAATTGTTAACTGTCCGCATTTTAGCATTGACAACAACTCAGTATAAAAATCATAAATAGTCCTAAATTCTGCTTTTCTATCAGCAATGCTTAATTGCTTTTCAATTATTTCGATGATAACAGCACCCAAACTTAAAGAAGCTAGCGGTAGCACTAGAAACGCAGACATTCCTGCTGCTGAAAAGAGGAATTTGGATACAAGTAAGCTATTACTTATACGATTGTAGTACTTGTAACTGCGACGGTAAACATACATTTTCTTTTCTAATTCTTCCATTTATAATATAATAAAATTGTTTCGAAAAATATTTCTAACAAAATAAAGAGTAGTAACCAAATGCCGATTTCGTCAAGAGTAGTAACCAAAAGCGGATTTTCGTTAAGAGTAGTAACCAAATGCCGATTTCGTCAAGAGTAGTAAAGAATAAAGGAAACCGTGACTAGTAGTAAAGCATGTGCGAAACCCATAAGGGCGTCGGAAAATACATAGTAAAGGATTTGGAAAACCAGTGCTTTTCTTTACGGCTGAGAAAACGCAGACTGGGAAATTTATTAATAAAAATATTCCCCTATTAAATGATGAATACTGCAGAGGTTATTCAGCTTTGTAAAAAGGTTATATCAAACAACAAAGCGGTTATACAAAGATTATCGCTATACACATATAATGAACTGCGGACTTATGCGAAAATTAATAAAATCAAAACAAATGGAGCTAAGAAACATGAAATAACAAATAATATAATAAACCATCTTAATAAGTATATTTTGATAGCTGAAGATAAAATTAAAATTGAACGCAGAAACGAAAGAACTCATAATAAGAACAGACCATCCGACTACAAACCAGAACCGAGATTACGAACCATTCTGGAAGATGAGATAAAAGAAAATAATATCACCATTACAAAACTAAAACAAGAATACAATGATAACAAAGAAAAAGAGACAAGCGAATTAAAGAAATTTCTGAAAAACAAGAACCTATCAACTCGCGGAAACCGAGAAGAAGTACTAAAAAGAGTTGGAGAATACTATAATAATATTATTACCAAACATAAAGATTCCGTACAGAAAAATAGAGATATCATAAGAGATCAAACAGAAAGACGTGACAACAGTAGACAGAAACCAATTGGTTTATCCACTCTCTTTATAAATAAGAAAAAAATCAAAGAAGAAAAATTAATTCCTGATCATTTATTTAGAAAGGAAGAAGAACAGCAGCCTACTATTTTTAGCGAAAGTGAGAATGTATTCACTGTAAACGTTTCAGTTCAAGGTAATGGAGTTGACGAGCATACTCTTATTGCTTTTACTTTCGCAGATATACAGCGGCGAATGAACGAAATAAATCAATATAGAGTTCAGTTTGTAACTCGGGTTATTTTCCATCGACAGGAGAATGATGAAGAAGTAGTAGTATATTACAACAGTACTTCTTGGATTTTAAATAAAAATAGCATTCTTACTCATAGTCATTTGGATGATAATAACAAGAGACTTAGTTCTTTAAGTAATACCCCTCGATCTGGGCTACAATTTAGTCGGTATGAAGGAATTGATTATAGGATGACACGAATAGAATCTTACATGGGAGGAACGTTTAAAATACTGCCAGATTTCGTAAAAAATAAAAAAGCGTGCATAAATATAAAAAATTTAGATCAAAAATGCTTTCTTTGGTCCATCTTAGCAAATCTACATCCAGCTAAGGATCATCCGGAAAGAATTTCGAAATATAAACAATATGAGAACGAATTTGATTTCGATGGGGTTACCAACTTCCCAATGGATACTAAAGATATACACAAATTTGAAAATAGATACAACATTAAGATTTGTTTATTTCAAATTGAAAAAGAGAAAATTATCAGAAGTCATATACTAAAAAGTACAATCAATGGCAAAACAGCTAAACATGTTATTAATTTATTATATTTCGATAATCATTATGTATTGGTAAAGGATCTGAGCAGATTAGTTGGTAGTCAAATCTCTAAAAATAAAACAAAGACATACCTATGCACTTTTTGCGGAAGGCATTTTACAAAAGAAGAACACTTTGAAAAACATGAAAGTAAAAATAATTGCGAAGATCCTGATATAATAATGCCTCCTGAAGGTTCAAGTATACAATATAAAAATATTGCAAAACAAATGAAAGTACCTTATTGCATAATAGCAGACTTTGAGTCTTATAACGAAGAATACAATCAGGTAAACGGGAAGAAAACAATAAAAGTGGCCAAACAGAAACCATTTGCTTACGGGTTTCAGGTATGCTGTTCCTTTGATACAAACCAGAACAAATACTATGACTATTTCGGTGAAGACGCTGCAGAACATTTTGTTAAAACCGTTACAAAAGTATCCACAGAAATTGCAGACAAATATGAAAGCAGACAAAGAAACCATACTTATACCAATGCAGAAATTACCGAAAAATGGAAAAATCTAATGAATAAGACTTGTCACATCTGTACAACTGAAATTACTGAAAATCCTCACTTTGATCACGACCACATGACAGGAGAAGATAGGGGATTTGCTCATGCTGAATGTAATATGAAATACAGGATTCCTAGGCATATCCCGGTAGTAATGCATAATTTATCAAAATATGATTCCCATCTGTTTGTTAGAGAATTGATACCTGATAACGGAATTTTTGAAAGTGCAGAAAGTTTCATATCATTCTCGAAATCAATAAGTATAAGAAAGACGGATACGGAAATAAAATATGAGATCCGGTTTATAGATTCAATTAGATTTATGGCTTCATCTTTAGACAAACTATCAGCAAATTTAGCAACATGTGATTGCAAAGTACCTTGTAATCATCTAAGACAGAATTTCAAGTACACATCTAACAGCTTCAAAAATGAAGATGAATTCAAAGAAATAATTAAAAAAGGGGTGTATCCCTATGAATTCGTAGATAGTTTCGATAAAATGAAATGTACAAAGTTACCACCAATAGAAAGCTTCTATTCTAGGTTGACAGGGAAAGGTATTGACAAAAGTGATTATAAAAGAGCGGTATCTATATGGAAACAATTTAACTGTGAAACATTACTTGATTATACCAAGTTGTACCTAAAAAGTGATGTGTTAATTCTATCAGATGTTGTGGAGAATTTCAGGAACGTTTGTATACGGAATTATGATTTGGATCCACTTCATTACTTCTCAGCTCCTGGGTTGACATGGGATTCTTTCTTAAAGCATTCAAAAGTAGAACTACCACTATTCTCGAAGGAAGACATGTATACATTCATTGAAAAGGGAATAAGAGGTGGTGTATCCCAATGTATAAAAAGATACGCAAAAGCAAATAATAAATATACAAGTGATTATAATAAGCATAAACCATCTAATTACTTAATGTATTTAGACGCTAATAATTTATATGGGTGGGCGATGTCGCAGAATTTACCAGCGAGTGATTTCCAATTCATTTCCATACCGGATGATTTGAAAGAAAGGAATGAATACGAATCAATCGAGTATTACAACCATCTAAAAACTCATATCAATTCGATAATGAAATTACAGAATGTAGGTGCTATATATGAGGTAGATTTAGAATATCCAAAAGAACTACACGAATTACACAAGGATTTACCATTAGCACCGGAACACTTTAACGGTAAGCTATGTACCACAGTATTAGATAAAACTAACTATGTAGTTCACCACAGGAACCTAGAATTCTATTTACAAAAAGGTTTGATATTGAAAAGAGTACACAGAATACTAGGATTCACTGAAAGTGCTTACTTAAACGGATATATAGACCACAACACAGCACTTAGAACTAAAGGTACAAATGATTTTGAAAAGGATTTCTTTAAGCTTATGAATAATGCTTGCTTTGGAAAAACTATGGAAAACGTAAGGAAGCGAGCGGATATGGAAATAATAACGGATGATGCAACAAGAGAAAAAATAATAAAGAAACCCAACTTTAAATCTGAAATAATATTCAGTGAAAACTTTTCAGTAGCAAGAATGTCAAAGGAAAAGATAAAATTAGACAAACCAATGTACATCGGCTTTGCTGTATTAGAACTATCCAAGTTATTGATGTATGAATTCCATTATGATTATATGAAGCCTAAATATGGAGATAAAATTGATTTGTGTTATATGGACACTGATTCTTTCATATACGACATTCGAACCGAAGATTTCTATGAAGATATCAAACAAGATTTGAATGAGAGGTTCGATACATCTGATTATGCGAAAGATAATCCATATGGGTTTCCTAGTGTAAATAAGAAAGTGATAGGAATGATGAAAGATGAATTAGGTGGACAGGTTATGACAGAGTTTGTTGGATTACGATCAAAGGTATATGCTTATTTAAAGGACAACCAAGACCCTTCAAAAGCTAGCAAAAACTGAAAGGAATAAAAACCAATATAGTTAAAGATAAAATTACGATTCAAAACTATAAGGATGTACTGTTTGGTAAAACGGAAAACCTTTCTATAACCCAGTATAACTTAAGATCATACAAGCACAATATGTTTCTAGAAGAACAGAATAAAAAAGCGTTAGATCCTAAGGATGATAAAAGGATAGTAACAAGCGATAAAATACACACTTTACCTTTAGGTTATAAACATTAAATTCAAGTACCTACTTAAAAAATTCAAGTACCTACTTCAAAACTTCAAGTACCTACTTAAAAAATTCAAGTACCTACTTAAAAAATTCAAGTACCTACTTAAAAAAATCAAGTACCTACTTAAAAAATTCAAGTACCTACTTAAAAAAATCAAGTACCTACTTCAAAACTTCAAGTATATACTTAAAATACTCAAGTAAATCTTATAATGAAAAATTCTTCCTAAATAAATGAATGAAAAGGCTCCAATCAAAGTGTATGATTTTAGCGAAAAGAACACTTATCAGAATAAGCACGACCTTGCACCTCAGTGGCCATTCAGACTCTTAATTTGTGGTAGTTCTGGAACAGGGAAAACAAACCTTCTTTTGAATTTAATTTATGAATATCTTTGTTTCAACCGAATATACTTGTATGCTAAAGATCTTGAAGAAGATAAATATCAAGACCTTATAACCAATTTAACCACTTTGGAGTCACAATGCAAATCGAAAGTCTTAACAGTAAGTAACAATCTTGATGATATTGTCGATGTTGACGACTTAGACCCTGAATACCAAAACTTGATTATCTTTGACGATTTTGTCACTGAAAAAGACCAGAAGAAAATAGAAGATTTATTCATAAGAGGAAGAAAGAAAAATGCCTCAATTATTTACTTGTCTCAAAGCTATCATAAAACGCCAAAGGTGGTAAGACTCCAGTGCAATTATTTTGCATTCTTTCAGTGTTCTAATCCAAAAGAAGTAAAATTAATAAGACAAAGCCATGTATCCAGTATAGACGATGAAAAATTTCTCAAACAATTCGAGACTGCAACCAAGGGCTACGGTTTTTTCTTCATAGATTTAAAAATAAAAGATAAAACCCTTAAGTACAGGAAAAACTTTGAAAAATTTACCGGATAATTTATTTCTATAATAAATGAATAAATTTGGTAGTGTCGGAAAAAAGGTTAGTAACGAATCGAATGTAAAGGTAGTTACTGACGAAAACGGTAACATTAACCTACAGGATAGGCGAATTGTTAATTTAGGTGATGCCAAAGCAGATCAGGATGCGATTAGCTTAAGGTTGATGACTATTATTTTGAATCAGTTTAAAGAACAAATAACTGCAGAACAAGTGCAAGCCAATCAATATTTTAGCGAAGATATTAACAGATTAACCTTGGTAGATGATTCTCCTGACAATGCAATGGTAAGGATCAAAGATAAAGGATTATTTGTAAAACCAACAATTCAGGTTACTGATAAAGAACTTGATGCTGGGAATAAAGTTATCACAAATGTTCAAGATCCTAGAAACAAACATGATGCTGTTAATTTAGGAACGTTAACTACGTATCTTTTAGATTTTGACAAAAAGCTCGAAAACCAACAAGCCCTTAGCATAAGTATTGAAACGAAGATTGGCGACCTTAGCAAAAGTATTGACAAAAAGCTTCTTGACCTTAGGAAAAGTATTGAGAAAAAGCTCGAAAACCAACAAAAAATTAGCAGTTTTATTGGTTCAAATGATTTGGACCAAAATCTGCATATCAATGGTATTGAAAGAGCAGTCGTAAACATTTTAAAAAGGCTTTTAGAGCAAAAACCTGTTGATCAAGATTTTGTTAAGAAAACAGAAGACTTCATGAAAACTAAACTAAAGAAATAAAATTTATATGATAAATTAATTCCCTAATAAATGGTTGAAACAATGGAGTATACAGTTTATTTGTCAAAGCTTCAGAAAGGAAAGCTGAAGAAATGTTTTGATGCTAAACAAAAATGTCAGATACGTGTTAGTCATAGTAGACAAAATGAACGGGAACCAGTCAAGTTACTTTTAAGTAAACGACAAATTGATAAAATTGAAACATGTAAAATGAATAATAAGGGTTGTGACATAGATGTATCATACAAGCAGATGAGAGAAGCGATTCAAAAAGGTGGATTACTTCCATTCTTAATACCGTTAGCTGTAGCCCTTGGTAAGGCAGCTTTAACAAGTGGTGCTGCTGCTTTGGGTACATTCGCTGGTAAGAAAATTATGGATAAAATGACCAACACAGGTGGTGCGCTAAAACTTCCTGGAACACAAAAAGTTACCGGTAATGGTGTACGTGGTAGACCTAAGAAGGAAAAAACCGATGATGTCAACACAGGTGGAGCGCTAACACTTCCTGGAACACAAAAAGTTGTCGGTCATGGGGTACGTGGAAGGCCTAGGAAGTCAAAAAACGGGGACATCAAAAAAGAAGCAAAAGTAAAGTAGGACCTCTAACCAATTTTGATATTATGGATGCATTAGGGAGTATACCACAGTTTAGAGGTGTGTTCTCTTTAGATACGCTACCCAAACATATAAACGATTCGGAATGTGGTGTAATCAACTATGACAAACGTGGAATGCCTGGAACACATTGGGTTGCCTATTGTAATCTACCTGAATCCCCCTATGTCGAATTTTTCGATTCTTTCGGTATTCCTCCAGGAAAAGAAATAGTTAAATATCTAAAAACTTCAAAGAAAAAAATAGCTTATGAAAATCTTGCTGTCCAAAATATAGACGAAGTAAACTGTGGACTTCACTGTATTTCCTACATTAAGCGCAAAATGAAGTTGGTAGCTTTTCGTTTATAAAAATTGTTTTCTAATAAATGGAGATTTATTGTATGAAATGTAAAAAGAGCACTGACACTGAATCAATGTTTAAGGCAGTGTCACAAAAAAATAATGTTCCAATGCTGAAAGGGAATTGTGTTATTTGCGGGTCGAGGAAAAATCGCTTTTAAAAAAAACCTCAACGCAGAAACAGATATTTTAAAGACGTATTATTCTAATTATTCAGGTGTGGATGATATTTACAGAAAATTAAAAGAAAATGGTGTTAAGGTTTCCAAGGATAAAATAAAAAATGTGTTGCAAAATGAGAATGTGTATACGTTACACAAACCTTCCTATCATAACTTTGAAAGGAGGCGAGTGTATGTTCACTATGTTGATGAGCAATGGCAAGCTGATTTAGTTGACATGCAGAAATATAAAAAAGAAAATAATAAAACAAATTACATTTTAACTGTTATTGATTGCTTTAGTAAATATGCTTGGTGTGTCCCTCTGAAAGACAAAACGGGTGCTGAAATAATAAAAGCATTCAGTGTTATATTTAAAGAAAGAATTCCTAAGAAACTACAAACTGATAAAGGTAAAGAATTTGTGATGAGAAATGTTCAATCTTTTTTGAAAAATAACGATATACACTGGTTTGCATCTGAAAGCGAATTGAAAGCGCAAATTGTAGAACGATTCAATAGAACGCTGAAAGACAAGTTATGGAAATATTTCACTCACAATAACACTACTAATTGGATTGATATTTTACCTTTATTTGTGAGTAATTATAATAACTCGTACCACCGTTCAATACAAATGAAACCAGTTGATGCTAGTAAAAAGGTTAATCAGAAAAAGGTTTTTAGTGCTCTGTTTCCTCCAGTAGATGACTACAAAATCACAGGAAACGTCAAAGTAGGGGATTTAGTCAGAATTAAAAAAGAAAAAAGTATTTTCGATAAAGGATATTTACCTAATTATACGGATGAAGTATTTCAGATAGCAACCATCAGACCTACCATTCCCATTACTTATGAAATATCTGACAAAAGTGGGGAATTAATTCAAGGAGGGTTTTATGAAAAAGAACTTTCAAAATTTATTATGAAATAAAATTACTTGTATATAAATGGATTCAAGACGCTTGAGTGATATGTTATCGGATATAGTGAAGAACAGAGAAATTCAGAGAAGCAAGGTTCAACAAAATGAGATGGAGAAGGCAGGATTTCGGGAATATGCTTCAGAATTAAACGCTCCAGTTATTATAGCACAAAAAGAAAACACTAAAGATACCATCAAAAAATTACAAGAGAACGCTGAAACGATAATTAATAAACTACTTGAAGGTGATAATAATTCAAGAAGACGGTTTATCAGATTAGGTGATACATTTAAAACAGCTTTACAGACCACTACTTCAGAGGAATCGAGTCGAGCTCCCACTCATGCGATAGAACCCAATCTAGAACAACCATATGACGTAAATCTAAACTTAAATATTGATGTGGAATTATTAAATCAAATTAATTTAAAATATAAAGATGACTGGAATGGTACCGATAATTATTTTAAAATGCCTCATTATTACCTTGAGCATCATAAAGAAATAGATGGGGCTCTGAATTATTTAACATCTATAAGTCAAAGTTATGGTGGTCTGAAAAGTAAAAGTTATAGTTCGAATAAGTATGATCAAATTATTTTATTTATACAAGACTATAAGGATAGATTAAGAAAAATTCAATCTAGTATACCCTTTATCAGACAACAAGGAACTGGAATATTTATGAATTGTGATGAAATGATTTCAAAATTATACACTTTGATAGGTAGCAGAGTAAACGGAAATACATCTGATGAGGTGAGAAATGAAGCTATTGATATTTTGGATTCGTTAATGCGAAATAAATTTCTTACGAAGAGAAATTACAATTCAATATATAAAAATTATTTCTAATAAATGGTGTTGTTAAACATTGAAGGTAATGAAAGTATCATTGATATAACATTTAGTCAACCAATCGAATTGAATCGTAATTGGGATTATGAAATAGGTTTGAATCAGTGTACTTTGTGGTATTCATGGCATAATATAAGTGATAAATTTGGAAATAATACATTTCAATACAGGAAAGATGAAGATAATAATGCAACAGAATGGATGAATGTTACTATTCCTAATGGGATGTATAACGATGATTGTTTGAATTATTTTTTGTGTCAGTATTTTGATACCCCAAAAGATAAATGTCCTATTGTAATTTCATCCAATCCAGCATCTATGAGATTTGTCATACTATTACAAGAAAAATATGTGTTTAGATTTAATAGTGACTTGTGTCAGATTTTAGGATTTGAGAAGGATAGTGAGATATCTAAGAAAATCAATGAAGGTACAAAGCTTCCGAATATAACAAGAAGCGTTGATAAAATTCAAATTCACTGCTCTCTTGTAAACAGTTCTATCGTAAACAAAAGTAAATCAGATGTCATTTGGACATTTGTTCCGAATACAGAACCGGGTTGTCAAATTGTTGAGAATCCTAGACAATTAATCTACCTTCCTATTAATACAAAAGACTTTATTTACTCCTTGAGAATGACAATTACTGATCAGTTGGGAAGACCTATCGATTTGAATGGTGATAACGTTGGATACGTACTGCATTTAAGAAAAGCTTAAAGGATTAGTGAAATAAAATTATTTACCTATAAATGTTGATTAATAATAAGCGATTACTTTATAAAAAGCAGTATGGAAGTGGAATCGGTAGTGTATTCAAAAACATTGTTAATTCCCAGTTATTTCAAACGTCAGCAAAACAAATAAAAGATGGGGCTATGTCAATGTATAATAATATTATTAAACCGAGATTTGAGTTGTTGAAAAACAGAGCAATAGAATATGGGAAAGATCTGATCGATGTAAACAAGAAAGAACTCATTGATGTAATTGGAAACAAAAAATCGATGAAGGATCTTATCGGTACAAATAAAAGGATTTTAAATCAAAGAAGTCAGGACTTGATCAAAACGTTAATGACTGGAAATGGATTAAAGATTCTGAAATAAGTTTTATTTAATAATTTCTTTCTTATATAAATGGCAGTAAATAAAGTTATCAGTCCGCAATGGAACATTTTTGATGAACCGCTTGTTGATGATACAGTGGTAAGATACGAATTTAAAGAAATTCGAGAAACAGATGTGAATGTATCTAATAAATCAGAGTTTGAATTCGTAACGAAGAAATTAGATTCCTGGTTTTATCCAAGTGAAAGTTATCTTGATGTTAGTGTAAGAATAGTGAAAGAAAATGGAGATAATATAGCTGCAACCGATATTGCTACTTTGACGAACAATGGATTTAATTTATTCAGTACCGCTGAATATGTAATAAACGATGAATCGGTTGAAAAAATTAATCATGTTGGTATTACAACTACCGTTACAAAGTTGATTGAATACTCTGATGATTATTCTAGAAGTGCAGCAAGAAATCATTTCTGGTATAAGGATTATAATCAAGGAAAAGAAATTAATCCTGTTATTGCTTCGTTTACTGCAACTCCAGTAGTAGCAGGGGCTGCAGGGGCTGCAGCAGGGGGTGGAACAGTCAGTTTGAGAAATAATAATAATTATAATAAAGGATTTGAAAAAAGATATAACAGAACAAAGAGCAGTAAATTAGTAAATATGTATTTACCATTATCAGAATTGTTTGGATTTCTGAAAGGAAACAAACGATTCTTCAGAGGTGCATCGCATAAATTATTTCTAAGAAGAAATGATGATAACAACATGATTATAAGAAATGGAAATACTAATTTCAAAGTAGTAATCGAGTATTTATCCTGGAAGATCCCTATTGTAGCTCCTAGTATCGAAATGATGAGTGAATTAGAAAAGGGTCTTGCTAAGGATAAAAAGCATAATCTGATGTGGGAAGCATGTAATACTTATAAAAGCGATGTTAGTCAAAATAAGGAACACACTTGGAAAGTTATATCTGAGAGAAACAATCCAACAAAAGTAGTTGTGATGCTACAGAAAAATGAAAAGCATAACAATCAATTAATGAATAATATGGTGTTTGATCATATGAATTTAACAGACATAGAACTTAGAATTAATGGGGATAAATATCCCGAAGAACCACTTAAATGTGATTTTAGCGATGACAAATGTAAATACTCAAATCTTTACAATAGGTTCATACATTTGGGTTATAAACAATTAGCATTTGATACTGGTAGTGTTGTTAGTATAGAAGAATTTAAAGAAGTATATCCACTATTCTGTTTCGATGTTTCCAAACACGAGTCAAATATTTATAATGGAACAACTGCTGATATTGAAATAAGTTTAACGTTGAAAGATAATCAACCCGTACCATATAATGTTTACTGTGTTATATATTATGAAAGAAAAGCTACATTAGGTATTATTAACAAAAATATGTATGTGAGTTTGTGAGTCTGGATTTTTATTTAATAAAATCATCCCCTAATAAATGGAGTCCACAAAGGAAGTCTTGAATACAATCAGAATGAATAAATACAATGAGACAATCAGGAAAGAAGAACTAGTTCTTGGATTGAAATATACTATTGTTAAAATGAGAATTGCTAAGACAAAATATGGTGATAAGTTGGTTGTAGTTATTAATCATAATGACAAACCCTGTGATTTGTTTATAACACAGAAATATAATGCCATTGCTAACGAATTACTTTTAAAGAAAAATCTAGTTTTGCAGCCTATTGTACGCGAAAACAAGAACAAAGAAACATATGTGGATTTAGAACTGTTTACTCAGTAATATTTGAATAAAAAAATGAAAAATGTAAAAAAAAAAGAAGTAGTAGTATATTGTAGTATTTTATATGTAGTAAAGGGTAATATTCTCATTTCTTGTATCCTTTATTTTGGAAGTAAGAAAATAAAAATGTTCTTAAAAAGGGGGATAATTTGGTAAAAAGGATGTTAAAATTTAAGAAATTGATGTTAAAATGGGGTTTTGAAATTGGGGGGAGGGTGGAGTAGAACCCGGCTTTATATACTACTTGGTCGGATCGCGAAGTTGACTATTTCCAGGTTAATCTGGTCGGGTCGCTTATTTGTCTGCCAAGTTTCATTGTCCTAGCCCACCTGGAGATAACTTAAGTCCGTATCACCGGAATTCCGAACCCTCCCCCTTCAACTCCCCCCAAAGTGCTTGTGCTTGTTCCTCCCACCAAGTTTCATGCCGATCGCTTCACTCTAAGCGCGTCACAAGATTTCCGGTTCCCCCTACGACTACCCCCCCCCCACATTCGTCGGATTCGGTCCGGGCTTGAAACGGGACGTCTGAAACATCACGTCTTTCCAAATATCAAATTTCATTCAAGACCCGATCACCCGTTCGAAAGTTATGCATGCCACTAAATTCCGGATTCCGGCTCCCCTCCCTCCCCCCACGATGGTCGTATCGGGCAGGTGACTATTTTCAACTTAGTTTGGTCGGGTCCCTAATATGTCTGCCAAGTTTCATCGTCCTAGATTATCTGGAAGTACCCTAACTCGCAAACACCGGACTAACCGACCGACCGACCGACAGACAGACCGACGGAAAAGTGATCGGTATACGGCACTTGGCAGGAAGGCAAGTGCCATAAAAACCCACTGATTTTCAGAAAAACCGACTATTTTCATGAAAAAAATCAACTGTTTTGACGAAAAATCGCGGCGCTTCGCGCAGACTCGGTTATTTTTTACCGACTGGCCGACAGCATTTGGGGGGGGGGGGTCCAATCGTGCCACCCCTGCTCACTAGTATTATTTGGCTCTGGGCAATCCTGGGATATTTTGATCTAGAGCGACATATGGGATAGACGGACTGAGTTCCTATCCAGGCTCTTCTCGAGACGGTAAACCGACAGAATAAATCGGCTTGATTCAATGACTTACCAATACTTGGGGACTTTTGCAGTTCCATTTAGAGGCATTTTTCCGCGACACAATTGTTGGCCACACACTTCTGGGTGTTTGTCGCAGAAACAGGATTGTGTGCTACATAAGGCCTTTTTCCGCGACACAGTTATGGGCCACACACTTCTGAGTGCTTGTCGCGGAAACACGATTGCGTGCCACACGGTCGAGCCAATAGTTGAAACTCGCGGAAACACCGTTTTGTCTATTTTTTTGGCGGTAATTTTAAATATCTAAAAATTAATAGAAAATTCATGTAAAATTCCAATAAATAGAACTCCAGGCTTATTTCTTTACCCTTCTGTAAAAAAAACATCCTCATCCTCATATGCTTGAAAAAATAGTTAGCTTTATTGTTTAGACATTATTTTGCTGCTTAATTTGAATTTCCCGCCAGAATCGAGCCACAAAATCGACAATGACCTCGCCAATTGTTTGTCGAATTTGAGCCACAAAGCCAGCCACAAAAATCTCGTTGGTCAACACACTTGTGGGCCGCACGAAAGACCGCGGAAACACTTTTTTCGAGCCACAGCCGTCCCACAAACTGTTTGTGGGAGCACGGAAAAACGCCTATAGTCGAGCCACGAGTTGAACTCGCGCAAACGTCGTTTTGTCTATTTTTTGGGCGGAATTTTCAAATATCTAAAAATAAAATTAAAATTCACGTAAAATCTCAGTAAATAGAACTCCAGGCTTATTTCCTTACCATTATGTGCAAAAGGGATTCTCAGTTTCAAGTCTATATGCTTGGAAAAGTAGTTAACCTTATTGTTTAGACACTATTTTGTTGCTTAATTTTAATTTCCCGTCAGAATCACGCCACAAAATCGACAATCACCTCGCCAATTGTTTGTCGAATTTTAGCCACAAAGCCAGCCACAAAAATCTCGTTGGTCGCGGAAACACACTTGTGGGCCGCACGAAAGACCGCGGAAACACTTTTTTCGAGCCACAGCCGTCCACAAACTGTTTGTGGGAGCACGGAAAAACGTGTTGATTTGAGTCACAAAGCGAGCCACGAAAATCTTGTTGGTCGCGGAAACAAAGCTGTGGGCCGGACAAAAGACCGCAGAAACACTCTTTTCGACCCACAAACTATAGGCCTTTTTCCGCGACACAGTTGTGGGCCACACACTTCTAAACACGATTGCGTTCCACATAGACCGCGGAAACAGTCTAGCTCGCACGAAAGGCTGCGGAAACACTCTTTTCGAGCCAAAGTCGACCCACAAACTGTTTGTGGAAGCACGGAAAAACGCCTATAGTGGACTAGTTGGAGCGTGTTCCACCCTTCTAACAATAGTTACTATTAGTACTATTTCCGTTCCATCCTCACGAAAAGTTACTACGCTGACCGTTCCAACCTTGTCGGAATAGTAATTAATAGTCACTATTTGCTTACCATGCTCGGGAGCGTAGTAAGCGTAGTAACTACGCATCTCTGTAACGTGATTGGTCGGATTCACCCCTGGCGTGAGATCCTGCTGGAAAATAGAAAAATCGTTCCAGCCTTGACGGCAAAAAGCCAGAATTCGTGACGTCATGCGTAGTAACTACGGTAAGTAGGGTGGAACACGCTCTTGAACTCGCGGAAACGTCGTTTTGTATTTTTTTGGCGGTAATTTCAAATATCTGAAAATAAAATTAAAGTAAAATCTCAGTAAATAGAATTCCAGGCTTATTTCCATATCATTCTGTACAAAAAGCATCCTCATTTTTAAGTCTATATGCTTGAAAAAGTAGTTAACTTTATTGTTTAGACACTATTTTGCTGCTTAATTTGAATTTCCCGCCAGAACCGAGCCACAAAATCGACGATCACCTCGCCAGTTGTTTATCGAATTTGAGCCACAAAGCGAGCCACGAAAGTCTTGTTGTTCGTGGAAACACACTTGTGGGCCGCACAGAAGACCGCGAAAACACTCTTTTCGAGCCACAGTCGGCCCGCAAACTGTTTGTGGGAGCACGGAAAAACGCCTTAAGTCTTGACATTAATATCTGTTGCTCCGCCATCTCTAGCTTTTCTTTGTCCGCAATTCGGTACGATTTAAATTCGCTAGGGAGCAGCTGTTGGGATGTGAAGACCGCTAATTAATAAAATTAATTGCTTAGGGCTCTTAGGAGAAGAAGAAGAACAGGAATAGTCCAGTCTTCCCATTTTATTGAGGTTGTTATTATTATAAATAGTTATTAGCCTAGTAGCTTATTTCGGTAATCTTTTATGTCTTACCTTGCATGCTGTTTCTGGAGAAGGCAAGGCCAAAGGGGCAAGCCGCAAGCCGCCTTATCAACCACAGTCCTAAACTTTGAGAATTTTTGGAAAATAGCTTGGGCAACATACAAGCAACATAGCAACATAGAAGCATAGGATATGACTGGCCCCGGTGTTAAGGAAACTTAACGGAAGTTATGGGTC